>LOJH01012219.1:0-24416 GCA_001685095.1 Ellobius talpinus
TCTGTGGAAACAAAAGCAGAACCTCTTTTCCAAAGCATCATATCCTTAGACCCATATTTTAAAGTCAAGATACCTTTTTTTTAGCAATTCCCAGAATCAAATATCTTTCTCCAGTCAAAAAAAAGAAAAGAAAATACAAAATACATAATCCAAATTCTCTGTGCATATTCCACCCTTTCGTGGCTTATAATCTGAATGTCTATACTCAAATACACATAAAACATATACCTATCTTTAATCCACCCTCACCATTCCCAAGGGTGGTCTCACTGAAAGCCTCCACTTGTAAAACTACACCAGTTCTGTTCCATGCATAATGGAAACTTGACTGAAAACTTAAAAACATAAGCACACAGACAAACAGAAGACAGACAGAGACACGGGGACTCAGGTCATCCTTGATACAAGAATGCCAAATTTATTGTGCTCCAGGGAAGCACATATAGGGATCCTTAACTGATAGCCATGGCACAGTTCTCAGGATCTTTCAGCTGCAGGCCTCACCAGTACCCACTCCTCTGCCATCAGAGTCTCGTGCTCAGAGTAGGTGCAGGCTGCTCAGAGCAGGTGCAGGCTGCTCAGAGCAGAGGAAAATTTACAAGAAATTCAGGGTCTGGTGGTCCGCAGTCCCAACAAAGTATTACTTCAGGCAAGACCCCACCTTGGTAAGCTACCAAACGGAATTAAAGGAATCAGTGGAAAAAAAAACATGGGAAGCTGACTGATGCAAATGCAAAAGGAGGGGCCCAGGTTTCAGTCCAGCAGCAAGAAAAACTTAGTAGCTTTTGCCACATGGTTCTAAATTTAGAATCAGAAAGAACACTGGAAATGGGTTATAGAATCTTCCTCCATGATTAAAGAAAGCTGCTGAGGCCAGGCGTTTGACAGGGTAGTCCCTGCATGAAAGTTTGAAGAAGCTATTGAATGAAGATTTGAAGGTGAAGTTTGACTTTCATTGGAGACCCCAAGATATTGAAGATGCCAGATCCCAGACCCATGGGATAAGCTGTCAAGGAGAGCTGAAGACCAGGTATGAAACCCACCTGAGACAGAGAAATGTGTTTCAGTCAACAAAGCTAAAAGTCAATGAAGAGATGTGAAGAGCTCTTTGCTATCAGACATGGAGATGCAGAGTTGGAGTTCACACTGCTGGTTTTCAGTCAAGTACTGGTCCAATATTTTCATCTTTTCCTTCCCTTTGGAATAGTAATAAATATTCTGTCATTATATATTGGAAGTATGTAATTTTTTTATTTTCCGAGAGGTTACAATTAAGAAATTGCCTTAATCTCAGAAGGACTTTGGACCTTTATACAGTCTTATGACTAAAAGACAGGGGACTTTTGAAGGTGAACTAAGTATATTTTGCATTATGACATGACGACAAGCCTATGGGGGCTAGAGATTGGAATGTGGTAGTTCAAATGAAAATGGGCCTCATAAACTCATATATTTGCCTGTTTAGACCCAATTGATGAATGTATTGAAAGGATTAGGAGGTAAACCTTTTGAGGAGTATGTCACTAGGAGTGGGCTTTGAAGTTTCAAAAGTCATGCACACATACATACGTACATACACACACACACATACCCCTTTCTTGGCCTGCTGCTTGTAGATGAGGATGTAAAGCTTTCAACTACAGTTATAGCATCTGCTCCCTGCCCCACCATGATGATAATGGACTAACCCTCTGATACTGTAAGCAAGACCTCAGCTACATGCTTTGCTTTTTAAGACTAGCCTTGGTTGTAATGTCTCTTCGCAGCAATAGAAAAATGATTAAGACAGAAAACTTTTTTGTTTGTTTTGCTTTGTTTTGCTTTTCTTGTCTGAGGCTGAATTTTTGGCCAGGACATCAGAGGAAAATGTTGGATGGCCTTAGCATACTTTAATGCTCCACTGACTAACTTTGGTTAAAATGCAACACACAAAGAAACTCTGCAGACTCTGTCCTCTGAGTAGGAAATGTTATGATGCCTCCAGGAGGGCAGAGCCATACAAGAAGAAGGAAATGCCATACATTCGTGGTAGAGAGTGAACAAAATCTCTAGTTCCTACTTCGTAAAAGTCAATCCATCCAGCTTTACTAAAAAACGAAGCATACATGGAACTTGAAGGTTGAATGCTATCTTTTAATTTTTGTAGAAATAACATTTTTTAAATTTGTTTCACATCCCCTGTGTGTTGTCTAGGCAAAACAGGCAGCAGACACTAAAGAAACATGGGCTTTCCTCTGATGTGGCGATCTTAGAAGCCGCCCTTCCCCAATTTTAAAGTGCAAGTACAAATACTAGTGTATGTAAACTTGAAACAGGTTTCCATACTTTCCAGAAAGAGGTCTTAATTTTTCCATTGTCTGTACATATGCCTTCATTTTTTTCCTCACACTCAGTATTATTGAGATCTCAAACTGTTCTTACAATGATGATTCATCATTTTTAATGTGAATTAACGTTTATTGATCGTTCACTATATCCACATGATATTTACTACAGGATCTTTAAAAAAAATCATTGTCCTTCAAGGTAAGTGTAGTGTTAGAGTAGTAAAGTTTTTTTCCTTTTTAAAAAAATTTTTCAGATGGTAATATAATTATATCATTACTCTCTTCTCATTCCTATTTCCTGTCATTAAACCCCTCCTTGCTCTCTTTCAAATTCATGGCCTCTTTTTTATTATTTGTATGCATATATATGTTGCATATCTTCCTAAATATAACCTGTACAGTCTATTTAATAATTTTAAATAGACTGTACAGCTTTTTGTTCATATCAGCAGCTAGTAAGATGATTCACTTAAGATATGCAAATATCTAGAATTGCCCCCTCATCTCTGTCTGCTGTATGCATGTGTACCCATGCATGTAAATGTATACACACCTACCTGCCTGTGTGTGTCTGTGCAGAAGCCATAGGAGGACTTCAGGCAATCTTCCTCTACCACTCTCCATATTTTCCCCAGGGTCTCACACTGAGCTTAGAGCTCACCATTTCTGGGTTAGCGTGGCTGGCCAGAAAGCTTTAGCAATCTTCCTGTCTTCACACCACATCTTGACATGTCTGCTCCAGACAGACGCGGCTTTTCCCATAGCTTGGAGATCTGAATTCAGTTCCACCTTCTTGCGCAACAAGTGCTCTTGCACAGTGAACCCACCCACGAGTTTCTTTCTTATTTTAATAAAGAAGAACGATGTCCTGGATACACACTTTGTTTGTTACAATTCAACCTAAAGCAGATCTGTCTTAGAATTCACTTTGAATTTCTCAAATGTCCTTATTGCTTCGCAGAAAAAAAAGATGATGTTAATTGTCCCTTTGTAATATAGGATGAAATTTTGAGGTCTGATACAGCAATGGATCGATCACTACTTTTCATATTATCATTCAAAAGAGAGTCATATGAATCTGGGAGTAAATTAACCTGTGGTATCCGATTTTCAAATATCTCGATTATTGGCAATACAAATTGCTCTCCCAAACTTTGATTACAACTTCGTAAGTATTGGTTTTTCCACATCCTTGAAAAAGAAAAATTATATAGTTGTTTTATGTTGAATTTTTTTCTATCGTGCAGTGGTTTGCCATAACGCTTGTCATTATCTTTGACTTTTCTAGTATGAATTTTCTACTTTTAAGGAGGTCTGCTGCTTGATAAACTTCTTTAAGATATTTTGAAGACTGGCTCTGCTGACATCGAGAAGAGAAAAACAGACCAAAGCGAAACCTTGTGTGTCCCGTGGGGTATTTAATAGATTTACTATGGAAAACTGAATATTCAATTCTGCTTTACTAAAATTGGAGACAGAGAAATAAAAAGATGGATGTTCTAAGCACCTACACTGCTGAAATGAAGCAATAAAGCCAAATAGCGCAGGCGCCTTGAGGCTAAGTAATAACCACCATGATGCTAGCAACGTGTATGTTTGGAGAGAGAAACGATGCTTCCGGCAGGCTGGGGTGCAAGCAGTTCCAGCAGGCTGGGGTGCGAGCAGTAGCTGTAGAGCCGTGCCCATTCAAAGCAGTTATAAACGGCTGCCGAGGAACAAAACCCAGTCCCCTCTCAACAGGGAACGACAACTGCACAGGTAGAAAACTAGAAACCAGAAATTGCTCGTAACTAGATTTAATCCAGCCAGCCATTAATCCTCAACCCACAAGCTAAGACTTGATTGCGGGTAGGAAAACACACTCAAATGTACAGGTCTCACTATACAAACCAGTGTCTCTAAGTTCCTCTGGTCTATGTCAGAAAGCTAATGTACAACTCCTATATGCTGCGCTCCTGAAGCCAGGCAAAGCAGTGGGGGTTTCAATTAAAAACCACAGGAATGGGAAGGAACACGTCAATAAAACCACGGACTTGTAAGTACTGCATACTAGTTTGCAAACAAACACAGCAAGCCTTCTAGGAGTATGAGTCTATTACTGTAGATTTAAACTGAATGTGTGGTGGTAGAGGTGACAGTCCCAGCGTGCTTTTTTCTCATTTCTTACTCATAGGAATGCAAACTCGCTTCCTTCCTTCCTTCCTTCCTTCCTTCCTTCCTTCCTTCCTTCCTTCCTTCCATCCTTCCTTCCTTCCTTCCTTCCTTCCTACCTTGAAGCAGGTGCAATGAGGAAATTGCCTAACTGAAGAATGTATCACAGAAGCTGGACCATGCTAAATCTGCCTTTTAATCTAAATAGAAAGATCATTAAGGTAAGATAATGTCTAAGCTGAACACACATCCAATCGGTAATATGGGAAAATTGGATGTGACGAATGTAGATATCAGAATCATATCCACTTATGATACCTGGTTATCACTATAAAGTTCCTTCAGACTGAACTGACATTACATTTCACTGAACCATCTATTAGTTACAGAAAAGTATTGTCAGTATATGAGATAGTATGACTTGTACAAGGTTGATATCAGGTTAGAAGCAATTATGTTGACTAAAGCATAAACAAAGATTCAATTTAGAAGCCACTGTACACTGCTGTGTGTTCTTTCTTAAGTAGCAATGTGGGGGTGACATGGAAGAGAAGGCAGTCAGTTAAGAAACACTGGAGAGTTTGCCTAGATAGTTAAAAAGGTTAAATAGTCCACAACTCTATGGCCAGTTAATAACGGGCTTCAAACAGATGGGTTTCTCATGTCCAACCTGCTCATGAAATTAAATTTAATGATTATCATATGTATTAGGAGGCTTTCTTGGCACTCAAATAAAAATGTACAATATTTTTACTTAAGAGACACCCAGTTGACTTTGGGAAAAAAATATACATTTGGAGAGAGAACAGGAAAAAAGTCAACCTCACTTGGTTCCTAATATTTTGCCTGATATTTGCCGTATTGTAGTCTAATGAAACAGAAGCGGCAGGCATAGTACTTACTGCGAGGTTGGTTTTGTGCAAGGCTTTTATCCTGGGTGACAGATGAAAGGTTGGCAATGAAGGGAATGCCTCATTTCCTAAGGTTCTTATGGTAAAGTATATGCAATGTAGTCACCCAGAAACTTCAAAGGCTGTGATACACTTTGCACTTTCTAAACAATTAATCTTCATGAATCGTAAGCTCCAAAGGAGTTTGCTAGCAGTTTAATCTCTCCCCCATCTCTGGATTATCTCATCCATCAGTTGTTATACTTCCTGTCCCAGTCACTATTCTATTGCCGTGAAGAGATACCTTGACCAAGGTAACTTTTATGAAAGAAAACATTTAATTAGGGGCTGGTTTACAGTTTCAGAGGCACTATCATCATGACAGGGGGCATGATGGCAGGCATGGCACTGGAGCAGTAGCTGGAAACTACATTGTGGTCCACAGAGAAAAAGAGAGAGAGACTAGACTGGGCCTAGCAAGGGCCTTTGGAATCTGAAAGCCTACCCTCAGTGATATACTTCCTCCAGTAAGGCTGCACCTTCTAATCCTTATAATTCTTTCAAATAGTGCCACTCCCCAGTGACTAAGCCTATGGGGATCATTCTTATACAAACCACCAGACTTTCCTAATTCCCAGAATGATAGTCTGACAGACATGGACCATACTTTTTTAGTTCAAAATCAAGCATGATTTCGTTTGTTTGTTTGAGAATTTGGTATATGAATATGATGTGATTTGATCATATTCACCACCACCCCCATTTTCTCCTCTGTCCCCTCACCACTTACCCCTGCAATTTAATTTTCTCATTTGAAACTCATTGCATCTCTTCAGCGCTGCTCATCGGTGCCTGGGTATAGGCCCATCTTCTGGAGCCTGGATAGCCTCTCCAGGGAATGCATACATACCTGAAGAAAAATGACTCTACCTGCCCCAGCATGGTCACCAGTCTCCCCTAACTCCTCCTCTGGTGGTGAGATTTTATAAGCCCTTCCTCATCCATTTTTTTTTATTAGAAAGCAGAATCTTAGTTATTAAGCTCAGCATGTGGAACAAGTTCTCCTAACACCTAATCATTGCTATCACCCTAAGCAATTCAGTCCAGTCTATGATAGAATGAGTTTCATCAATAGGTTTTGTGAATAAAGAAGATAATTCCAACTGTGTGTCACTCGTGTAGTCACGAATGGTAGAGAAGAGCCTACTACTGCCACTCTCCGAAACCAGTATGATCCTAACTGCACTCTAAACATTTACCCTTATACCCAAAGATAAATGTAGATCTCACCCTCTATCCAAGAAACTTCTTTCTAAAGTAGGAGGAGACTACAAAAAATTATAATTAGTCAAAATGCGGAGAATAACTGATTGTGGGATGCCCAGACCAAGGATAGACATCTACTAAGAAACTCCCTCATCCAAGGCTTGGGGAACATCACAGAAGAGGGAGCATAAAGGTGAGCACAAGAGCTAGGGGATCAGTAAGTCTTTTGGGAAACTGTGCTCTTTAGTCATGAAAAGGAAATTACAGCTGTGAAATCTCAACAATATGGTGTCCTAAAAATGCCCAAACAGTCCAACATCAGTTGATAGCCCAACGTAGATGGGAGAAACTTCACAGGGTCCCATCCCTATATGAAAAGTGATCAGTAATTAACAACTGCTGAGAAAGAATCAATCTTCCCCAAAGATGAACCCCTGGAGTAGCTATTCAATACCAAGTTTACTCCTAAAAACATACCTTCAGGCAACACTGAGTAGAATTAGCAGGCTGTATACATATATTTGCTCATTCATATGTATATATATATATGCAATAACAATAGTTAAGAAGAGGAGGCCACCAACTGGGGGAACAAAGGGGTATGTGGAAGAGAAGGAAAGGAAGAAAATGAGGGAGAATGATATAATATTTTAAATAAAAACATTTACTTTTAAAAGAATTAATTAGAATGAGATACTAGATGTATTTAATGAATCCAAAAGTTAGTTTCCTATGCTGTGCTCTTATCTACTAATTTTGGATGAAGATCCCGTGAAAGCCCTTTCCCTCACCTCAAGCACTCCAGGTTTGAGATAACAGCTCTGACCATGAGGCTTTGAGTTAACAAAAAGCATAGTTTCCCATACAAGATAGAAGAAGATCACACATTTTCATTATACAGAACTTTTTAAAAAGTCATTATTCGATCATGAAAGTAAAACATTTTTGTAAAAATTACAGTATAAACAACAACTATATTTAGCCTTTATTCCTAACCTACAAAAATGCAATATTAATAAACTATCAAGTTGTTACTAGTGAAATCCCTAAATGTTGCTTAGTTTTTACAAAGACACATAGTAGACTATTAAAAAGTAGTTAGCACAAAGTGTATGTAGTCACTAAGTATTTATTTACTTGATGTAATGTGCATGCAGATTAAAAGGTTAAACCTAGTAATAAGCTGAGAAAATTAAGCAAATTAAGAAATAATGCATTTGTCATTTGCTAAAAGCCTTGACATGTATTTAAAACACAGAATATTGCTACATCAGCTCTCACTATAAAACAATTCAACTTTACATGCTAAAGTGTATAACAAACTATGAAATGCATTGGAGTTCCTAATGAAACCGTTGTCATGGGTCATGCTTGTATTAGGAAATGCAGAAGTTAACTAATAATTCATTAACATAACAATAAAAAACCATTGCTCTGCTCCTGTCAGGCTGACATCTGTCCACTTCTCCTTACACTAACTAGAGAATTGGCATCCTAGCTCCCAAAGAAAGAAGTAGACTTGGGCATATTATTAAGCAAATTATTGGAAACCATTAACACAGATACGATTGGGCCTCCTGCAGCATGACAACCTCTCCAATCATGGGGTAGAAATGAAGTCCTCTTTCCTTAGAGTTAGTGTAAAAACTATGTGTGTGCATATACATATGTGTATGCTTTTGTACATGTGTGTTTATAACAATATATGCACATATGTTTATACATGAACTAAATGTTCATACATAATTAATAATAAATCATCTTATTTAAAATTATTTCACTCAGAAGATAACACTAATGGATGATCATGGATTGAAACTCAAGAGGCAAATAAAATGTATAGAAATATTTTTGTTCATCAACTCCACCTTCAGGGACTTTATGGTGTTTCCAGCCAAAATGTTTCAAACCCATATTTATGATATTGACTATAACTAGATGGGAAAAAAGGCTTTCAAAACAAAGTTATGTAATTTGTTAAAGAAATTCATTAATGTTGTGAGATACTTGTACACTATATGAAGACATATTGCTGTGGTTGCTGTAATAAAAAGCTGAAAGGCCAATAGCTTGTCAGGAGGAACAGGTGGGATTTCTGGGGAAAGAAAGGAAGAGGAGGAATAGGGGCATGCAGAAGACACAGGGAAACAGAGAGATGAAACAGGAGGTGCAAGATGGAAGAGAGGAAATACCACATGATAGAACATAGATTAATATAAATGGGTTAATTTAAGTTATAAGAGCTAGTTATCAACAAGTCTGAGCTTTAAGCCAAGTTTTCATAATTAATAAGAAATCTCTGTGTCATTATTTGGGAGCTGGCTGGCAGAACAGAGACTTTTTACATGCTAAATCCTCTTCAATACAACTTATGCATGTCTAATACCTTACATGTGAATATATCAAAATATTACTGCTTTTCATTTTGTCCTGAACCAAAGTGCACAGGCAATTTTTAAGTTCTTAATGAAACAGAAATTGTATTTCATAATGATAACATGGATTTGAAGATAAATGTGTTTAAAGATAAATAATTATAAATAAATAACATTTGTCTTCAAGAGTATCATAGTAGAGAGTCAAAACCTAATTTTGAACGAAAGCTTTACTAAACCACAGAATGGCCACCAAAACTCTCAGAAAACATGTCAAATTTGAGTAGCAGTTTTTGATAATTACATTGCTTCTAAAGCTAACTTGGAGCCATAATCAATATTTGGCAAAGAGTACTGAGACAATAATTTTAATAAATAAAATTCAGCCTGAAAAATATAAAATAGCTTGCTATGACAAAAAATAATGGTCAAGTTTTATTTATATGTCATGTGAATTTACCGACCATGTTCCCCACATTGGTCTAATAACCAAATGATTATGTTTGAGAAAACTGTGCCCGCGTATCAAGCATGCATCTGAGAGCCCATGGGGCATGTGTGGCAATCATCACCAGCAACTGACTCACAGCCCAGTAATCACACCCCAGCCAGCTGGCTGAACACAATGGGTGAATACTGGAAAGGTTTCCCACATGGCCACAGGAGCAGTGAGCTGGCAGGGGGCCTCCTAATCTTTCATTGCCAACTGGCACCTCAAAGCTCCTTAACTCTCAGAGGCATAGCCATGCACACTGTGTTCAAGCCATCAGAACTTCTCATTGCTCTGGAGCTGTATAGGACAGGCATTCTCCCAGCTACACAGGCTGAACTCTTCCTTTGCGAATAACTGTCTCACACACAAGTTCATGCATGTCAGGAAACAGAGATGGAGAAATTGGCATTGCCTCAGAGTAACCCTCCTGCAAGTGTCCCCATCTGCTCTCATGCCCCATCTAAACGTGCCCATCCACAGTATCCCCACTCATTCTCAGCAGAGTATTTAAATGACACACAGGTGGTGCCATGTCTAAGAAACTAATTATACTGAGATTTGGGGGAAAATTGAAATAGCTCAAACTATTGATTCTTAAGTCCAGTAATGAAAGACCAAATGAAACACTCAAAAAATAAAATAAAAACATATTTTATTAATTTTTTGTTCAATGATCAGTTTCATTGTGGCATCTATACATTCACATTGTATTTTCTCCTATCTTATGCCCATATCACGCTCCCTGGTTTCTCCTTTATTCTCCTACTAATCTCTTTCCTTTCCCCAAACAATCTCCCTTATGATTTATCTCACGTAGACATTACACACACACACACACACACACACACACACACACACACACACACACTATGTGGCCATAACAAATGTGTAGGTTGGTGTACTATGATAAGATGAGGGACAAACTGCTGAAAGCTCCACTCACAGCAAGAAACACACCTTTGGCAGCAGCTGAAGATAACTTTGCCCAGACACAATTCTCTTTCTCCTGACATAAACAACCATTATTCTAATTTAAAAGAAATTTAGAACACAAGGTATTTTACAACTTTATCATGCAAGCACACATCTATTGTTACGGTGGCTCCATCTTGCCAATTTCAAACATTTGCTGTCTTTTTTTCTTATGTCTCCTGTCATCTAAATGGTCCTCCATCATCCTGTTCTTTTTCTTATAGTTTATTTGTTGAGGAACCCAAGGTATTTGACTGATGCAATTTGTCATAGTCTGTTTTTCATCACCCTGTACTGTGGTTTAGATAGCTTGTTTTTAGTCCTTTGTATTTCTTGAAAATTGACAGATGGGCTCAAGACCTTGATGAGACACATATTCAATCCCGTTGGCAAGACTAGGCTGTGAGGTTCCTGCTATGAAGAAGCATATCATGACTGCCAGCCTGGCTTTTTGTGATGCTCATGGTTTTCAGCCCAGTACCTGCATCCATTATCTCACTGCAAAATGATTGCATTGATTTACCTTTCACTTACTCTTTGGAATATTTTTAATGTTTCCCTCTATCCATACCTAGCTCCTTGATTGTGCTGTTCACACAGGAGAAAAATTAAATGCTTGATATTCTTCTTGTCAAATTTAGTTTTCTATTAGTCTATGGAGATAACCAGTTTATTTTAAATGGTGTTTCAAACTTGTGAATTTAAGTATTTCTGGAGGCTTTTGGTTATTTCCAGTGGTTTAGTCTCTTTATTTTGTATGTCCCAATTCTTAGTGGATGTCTGTCCCACCAAGTCAGTCCGGGTCATTTTGATATTAGTCATCTGCGATAGTGTCTTTGAATCTGGTAGTGCATGGTTTTCAAGTACAGCTTGCACATTTCTTGCTTTGGTTTCTTTTAGTGGAAGTTGCATTTAAAGACCATTTTACAGGTGTCAATGGTGCTTTTTTATGACAGAGTGGGCAGCAGTTTCCAGGCCACCCTACTGAGCAGAGACAAAACTATAACCGTTTTGTTATATGTAATTTTACTATGTTAAAGCCTTCCTTTTTGTTTAAACAGAAAAGAAGAAATGGTGTAGGAGGTCCTTCTGTCTTTGTGTTGCTTTCATTGGTTATTAAAGATACTGCTTTGGGCCCTTGATAGGGTAGAACTTAGGTAGGTGGGGAAAATTAAATGGAGTGACTATAATATAGTCACATAACGAGTCTATCATACAACATATGTGAAATGTGAATCTACATGTGTGTGCAAAAAAGCACACACATGCACACACGCATAAACATGCATGTTTTTATAGTACGATGCCTAGTCTGTTCCTGCTAATTATAGTTCAGCTTCTACGCCAAGTGAATTTTTCGTTCATTACTTTTGTCTTTTCATTAACTTTATACTGTGTTTGTGTTTCCTTTCTCTGAAGCTGAAATATAAGATATGACCCAGGAAAGGATAATATAAATCATAAATACTCATTTACTACTTCATCTGACACTGGTCCAGATCATTTCAGAATAGCAACCCTCTTACTATCACTGGCAGCTGAGCTATTGAAAGTATTTTTGTTTAATGCTAATATGATAGTTATTTGAGTCTCTTCAATACTTTTGAGATGCTTCCTTTTGTTCTCTGTAATTGTTTTGTTATTTGAACCCCCACCAATGCTACACAGGGGCTCCAGATTCTCTGCACCCTCTCCAACAAGTACTATCTTTTGCAGTTTTGGAATGGTCAACTAGTCAGGCTGCTTCTTCAAAAATGTCACTGGGGATGTGAGTGGACAGTCCTACATGTTTCCTACTGCCCTACTGACCTTTGCTTCCTAGACACGAGAAACAACTCCTTTCTGCAGCCCCGTTAATTTTTTTAACTGGAAAATAGCATAGGAAAACTTGTCTACCACACCCTGTTCATTGACTCAGCTGTTCAGCCCATTTTTGCTTCTGCCTGTGAGGTAGTTTTTTACCCCAGTCCCTAGTACTTTCCATGTCTCACACAGTTCAATAGAAATTCCCCTGCAGGGCCTTTGCATTTAGTTTACCTGGAACTTTCTTCGTCCCAACATATCTCTGGTTCATGCCCAACAGCTGTCACAGCAATGTTTTCTCAGTGAGTGGTTCTCTCTACGGAGGATGGAATGGCATCACAATCTTCCCCACATGTTTTATGTTTTAACTTTTAAATCTCAGCATGATGTGATAAACATACCTGTTTAGAATCTTAACAAACTAGGTTCTTCACTACAAAAGGGGTAATACTTTTCCATTTATTCCTTGCTGTATTTTCAGAAAACAAAATACCCCCGCACAAAGTAAATATTCTCTGACAAAAGAGCTCACTAGTAGGTAAGATTAGCTATCCCAACTACAGATAGTCTCATGCTTCTTTTTTACAAAATTCAGTCAAATCGTCAGAATTGGGAATAACGTTGGCGATGATCTGATGTTCAGTAAAGATCTTCTAAGTGAAGTTTGAAGAGAACATGAATCGATCTCACCTATAGAAGGACTATAAAATCATAGGTGTAGGTATCTTTCCTGAAACTAGAAAAGGGACCGTGAGAGGGATAAGAGGGGCCTCAAGGAAACAGCAAAAGAAAGAGACGGTAATAGAATACATATGACATGAATGCAGAAGGGCTTAGGGGAGAAGAGGGAGCAGCCCAGGGTGAACGCAAAGACAGAGAAGGGGAGGAGAAAGGGAAGGTTAATAGGGTAGATGTGGAAGTACCAGAATGACGCCCATGACTTTGCAGTCAGAAACACAAGACGATGATAGAAGAGGCTGAGAATGTGAGGATTGGAGAGATGCTGCTCACTGGAGACGGTTTCAACTAGACAGGAGGAATAAGTTCAAGAGAGTCATCATGATGACTTACCTGGTATAACAACATGTACATTTAAACTTTTCTGAGTAGATATCACATTTTCCTGTAACCTCAAAGTGAATGAATATGGAAGTTCATCCATCGTTTATGTTAAGCAACTTGATTTAGTCATTCCACAGTGCCTATGTACCTAACATTTTTGTCAATGAAAAGTGAATAAAAACAAAAACAAATTAGCGTTTGTTTGTTGTGTCATGTCCACTGAATGTCCTATGATTTACTGCGTGCCCAACATGGAACAGCAACCCTGGCTTTTGTCAGCTTTGGTCCCTGTTATCTGTACATTCAAGAACACTAGAAGCATGGTAAGTCTTGATTTCCACACTTGTGAGTCAATGTAGTTGTTTAAACTATCAAATTAGAAGAGCTGGAACAAACACGTTGAGTTATAATCACAGAGGTTGATCTACAATAGCACGTGCTGGAAACTAGAAGCCCTCACTGAACTATGAACCTGGCTGTCTGCAGGGTCCCCTTTGATATAGAATACAGCTCTTCTCTGCAGGCTAAATTGGAAAACTGACAGTTAAACCTTCTATGAATTTCAGATTTACAGGACAGTTTCACTCTAATATCCACTTGCAAAGTGGTGTGGAGTGAGATGTTAAACAGCATACACTTTTAATTTAAAATCCATTAGCATTCCACATAATTAATTAGAATTTTACACTCCAGTGACTTTTGGTTCCCTACAGAAAATTGAGCACACAGAATATAATTTGATTTAATTTTTGTTCTAGGTTCAATCTACCTTAAACTTAAAAGAAAGTCTCAAGAGAAATTTTAACTAGCTAAAAAAAAATTTTTGTGTGGCTTTTTAAAGTAAATCTGGCATTCTGTTGTGGTATTCTTCAGGAAAAGACAGAAAAAGCTTAGAAAAGTAAACTGAAGACAAAATATTTACTTTTGTTTTTAAAATTAAAAAAAACAGAAAAACAAAGCAGTCAATTCCTCACCAGAGGAATGTACTATGAGAAAAGAAAAGGGCGTATGGAGCATTTCCTGCCGGCTTCAAACCCACTGCTGTCTCATCAGAATGGGAGAATTCTATGTCCACCTCCGTCTCTCACAGTTTCGGTTACTGTCACTAAAGCTCCCTCCCAGAAGGCAGTGCTGCAGCACATTGCTTGCTGCTCAAGAGGTAAGTGCAGGGCCATAGTCCCATTCCATGACCACTTCCAGGGTCCACAGCTGTGGGTGTTTCTTAGTAGATTATTTACCACCACAGATTGCTTTGGAAGGCTGTGGCCTAACTTCAGATTCCTTGGAATTCATTGTTTGATTTAGTGAGTCCTCGGTCAAGTTTTTTTTTTTTTGACACTTTCTGTTTATATAGCCTTGTGTTTCTTTAAGATCTTGCTTCCTTTTCACCATTTTTATCTTGCATCCCACACTATCTGAAGCTGACATTTTCCTCCAGGATTTGTTAAATATAGAATTATGTTGACCCATTATCCTGCTTTTTATATTCCATTATTTTTAGACTGCCTGGCGCTGCCAATATTTAACCTGAGTGCAAAGCTATTTTTCATCTATAAAAAACAAGAATATTAGGGCATTTCCTATGAACAACAATGGATATAAGTTTATGATTACAGTATTATAAACTAGTTAGTATGACTATATTACCTCAGTAGTACAAACCTAAGAAAACGAGCACATGACCACAGCAATACAAACTGGTGACTGTAAGGACATGACCACAGCGATACAAACCAGTGATTGTGAACATATGACCACAGTAATATAAACCAGTGATTGTGAATATTATGACTGCAGGAATATAAACCAGTGATTGTGAGCATATGACCACAGAGATATAAACCAGTGATTGTGAATATATAACCACAGTAATATAAACTATCTAAACATGAGCACACTTCCTCACAAGTGTACACAGCTAAAAGAGTCATGACAGGTAGGTAGATAAAAGAGTGGGTTGGTGAATGGATGGACAGACAGACAGCTAAATGTAGATAGCTAAACTAGAGAAGAAGGCGTATAGTGTATATATTAAGTCAATCTATTAGTAAGAAGATTTGAAAAATATAAAGAACATAATACCATTTCTCCAATGATCTAGTGTTCTAACCATGGTAGAACTAGTGTTTCAAACTTAATTTGGTCGCATGCAGCTTCTCCAGCTGAGCTCCCACTGGCTTGGGTCAGCCATCTCTGTGGGTTTCCCAATCCTGATCCTGACCCCTTTGCTCATATGATCCCTCCCTCCTCCCTCTCTTCGACTAGACTTTGCACAGTGCTTACCTGTGGATCTCTGCATCAGCTTCCATCAGTTACTAGAAAAGTCTGTGATGACAATTAGGCTACCATCAATCTGATGACAGCAGAAGGTCAGTTCAGGCATCCTCTCCACTAAAAGTCTCAGCTGGGGTCATCCTTAAGGATTCTGAGAGTTTCCCTAGC
The DNA here is from genome assembly GCA_001685095.1 of Ellobius talpinus. NCBI lineage: Eukaryota > Metazoa > Chordata > Mammalia > Rodentia > Cricetidae > Ellobius > Ellobius talpinus. The sequence continues at coordinate 15,782 of LOJH01012219.1, forward strand.
ACTAGATTTTTCCCTAACCCTACAATGCCCCCCTCTATCAAGATATCTCTTTCCTTACTCTCCCTCTCGGTCCATCCCACAACTCAACCACCATGTTCCCTCACATTAGGCCCCCTGAATGTGGGTGACAGTTCTGTAGTTTGGGCAGTCTGTGGGGCCACTGGCAGTGGGACCAGGATTTATCCCCAGTACATGAACTGGCTTTTTAGAGCCTATTACCTATGGAGGGATACCTTTTTCAGTCTTAAAACAGGAAGGAGGGGCTTGGACCTCCATCAGCTTGATATACCAGGTTTTGTACACTCCCCAAGAGAGGCCCTACCCTTTCTGAGGAGTGGATGAGGGGTGCGGTGGGGGTAAGATGGAGGGGAGAAGGAGGTGGAGAGGAATGGAAAATGGAAAAAACTTTTAAATAAAAATTATAAAACATATACTTCATTTTTAAATATTTGAAAAATTAATACACAACAGGATAGCAATCTTTTAAGTTTTCAAGTCTTGAGAGTATAATAGAATGTTAATCTAGTTTCTGATTCCTGATTTAAATGGAAAACTTAAAAATTTAGCCATTTTATAGAATTTGGGTTAACTTTTCTACAGACGGATTTATTTAACATTTCAAGCCACTCACACAAGTATCATTTTAATGTAAGCAGTGGCTTTAGACTTATTTTGATGTCTTATAAGTATTTAATCCAAGTGTATACTAATTTTTTATTCATGCCCAATTAGAAACTATTTTTAACATTTGGATTCCATATATAAAAAATTATAAAACATAAGTGATTTAAAATAGACAAGATCAGATTACTTCATAAATGCTACTTATTGGTTATATGTAATAATGTAGATACATTAATAACTGCAAAGATAATTGACTTGTAGAAACAAATATAAACACATTTAATGAGGTTATTGATTTTCCTTCATAAATGCTCTCACATATATTATATGCATATCATTAATGATGTATGTCTTTTCATTAGAGTTGGCATAATAAAGATAATTTTAATGCATCTGTTAGTGAAATTTAATATTGAAAAATTAATAAAGCAAGCTTAATTTCCTTGCTAAGTCTGTTATTAGCATTATGTGTATCAGCAAGCAAAGTTACTAATACGAATATTTATATTAACTCAGTTGGTTAAGAAAACACTGCTCATCCTAAGTCTTCCTAAGTCAGAAAGACCAGCTCCTCCTAAAGGAAGCTAGTGTGCACTGCATGGCATACTAAAGCCCCACGGGACGAGTTTCTTTTTTGATGTCCAGCGTTCAAGACAGCTGTACAAAGGTCAGGCCGTTGACTAAAAGTTACCAGCGTGGTCTCAAATGAATTGAAGGCTGCTCTGTGAACGCCTTTGGATTAACTGTGGCATTTTCACCGGGCCTCACTTGACAAAGCTGTAGAAAGGGAAACCTGTTCCATGCACCCACAGCAGCTGCTTCCAGAGACTTATTTAATCTAAGTTCTCTCTATAAAATAAAATAAGGCATCGCAGGGGCTAAGAAACAAACTATTCATTGATAAAACCCCAGTTCTAGAATGAGGGCTCACTCCTACATGCCCGTGCTTTCTCGCTTGAGCCCCCTTTTTCTTTTCTTTTTTTCTTTCTTCTTCCTTTTGTAAATTATATTTGAGAGAAAATGGCAAATGTGTTAAGTTTCTGAACAGGATGAATCAGTCACTTTATAGAAGAAAATGTTAAGCTCAGAATTCTTTCCATATGTGATTAAATCTACGACAGGTTTTATTTCATACCAATTCATTCATAGACATCTTTTAAAGTGGCTGTCAGGTAGGCAATGCATCTCTTTTCTTCCTTCTGCACAATGCACGGTACAAGTGTTCCTCTGCTCCATCATTTGCAGCTAGTACAGCTCCAGAAAAGAAGTCATCTTCAATGGGTGATCTGCTGCTGATTTGCAGCTTTCTGCAGACTGAGGCAGAGGAAAGGAAAGAAAGCAAATGAATGCATCAAAACAACGGTCTTGTTTCTCCTGTCCAGAGTAGTAGAATGGCTTTCCGAAGCCTACACATTCATCAGAGGCATGAGAATGTTGAGGACATGCCTCAACTAAGTAAGGTGAAAGAAATTGAAATACACACACACACACACACACACACACACATATATGTGTGTGTCAGTATGTATATTCAGTATATATATGTGTGTGTGTATCAGTAAATATATGTGTGTATAGACAGACAGACATATAGATGATATAGATATAAATATGTCAGTATCACAAGGTTTCTTAGCTTGCAAGGTTAAGCCAGTTACCTAAAAATCACTGTAGTTCATTTGTTCAAGCCAACCCTTTAGTCAAATAGTTCATTTATTTAACTTGACATGAAGATAGAGATTGAGGTCAAGAAGTCTTACTACACCATAGTATTCATACAAAATTCTTACAAAAAATAAACACACCCCATACACACAGAATATAACTGCCTTTGGATCCCATGCTGCTATAAAACTTGAATGGACTAACAGTGGCATAATTTAAATTATGGCTCTTATTAACTTATTAAGAACTGTCCTTAGGAAGGAAGTTTATGTTAAAGTTTGCACAGAGAAACTAACCACCTTACAGAAAGCAATTCTCTAGTAGAAGGCAAACGATATTTTCAACTCTAAGGTAAACTAATGTGTCAAAGACAAATGAAATCAAGGGAAAGTTCAGAAAACAGTGCATAATAAAATTCTGAAAAAGTTTTTGTAGTGATGTTTTGTTTGTGCTTTAACAAATAAATCTTGCCTGAAGATCAGAGTATAGAGCTAAGCCACTAGAGGCTAGGCAGTGGTGGCACACATATTAATTCCAGGACTTGGGAGACAGAGGCAGATGAATCTCTGTTAGTTCAAGGGTCCCTGGCCTACACAAAATTGATCCAGTCTAAAAGAGAAAACAGAGCAAATACAAAGATGATTCCAACATGGTGATTCCACACCCTTAATCCCAGTACTAGGAAGGTAGAGACAGGAGTGGTATGGCTAGGCAGAGAGAGGAATGTAAGGTGGAAAAAGACAGGGGTTCAGTGCACTCTGAGGCAGCAGTCTGAGCAAACAGTCTGAGGCAGCTGTCTCAGCAGCAGTCAGTCTGAGGATGCAGTTTGAGGAGGCAATCTGAGGACATAATTGTCCTTTTGCTTTGAGCATTAGTAGAGGTAAGAACTCTGTAGTGGCTGGCCGCCCTGCTTCTCTGATCTTTCAGCTTTTGCCCCCTGATAGTTAACTCCAAGTTTTTAATATTAGGAACAATTAGAATTTGTGCTACAAGATTCAAACTAAAATATAGGATATATGTAGACTTACAACTACAAAAATAAGGTCTAATGTATGTAAAAATGGAAACTGACCAAATTTATGCAGAAAGATAAATGGAAGTTCCCTGAAAAGAAAGGATTCAGGCCAAAAGCCACAAGTAAATAAATTCAACCAGGAAAGAGTATTTAAAATTCATGCAGGTCCTATGAGATGAGTTCTTGGCCTTCTCCAAGCTTTCTCAACAGAGATTTAACCATTACAGGGACCGACTTTGGTACAGGAAGCCACTCTGCATGCTGCCGTCAGCTGAAACATGGATTCGTATATTTAAATCAATCTGTTTTCACAGACGAAAATCTCATAATGAGGAAGATGGTCTCCTCAATTAACGCCATTGACAAATCAGTGTTGATGTGGAGAGCATTGCGATCAGATCTCGGGCTGTGAAGGTGATTCCATTAGTGTGAGGATGAGTTCAGATCCCCGAGAACCACATTAAGCCAGATGTTGTGCTGTGTATGTGTGATCCCAGCGAGCTATAGACAGGCAGGTGCACAGCATAAAATAAGAGATCATGCCTCAAACATGCCAAAGACGAGAACTGACAACTAAAGTGGTCTTGTAACCTCTGCGCACAGGCCAACCACTTGCATACTCACACTCGTACGTACTTACACACACATGAACATGCATACACATTATATACACTCAAAATTAAAAAGAAACCAGACCTCAAAATGGATTAAAGAGTTAAATGCAAACAACCTCAAACTGTAAAACTACTAGAAGCTGCCAGGTGGTGGTGGAGCAGTCCTTTAATCCCAGCACTCGGGAGGGAGGCAGAGACAGTCTGGTCTACAAGAGCTAGTTTCAAGAAAGGCTCCAAAGTTACAGCAAAACCCTGTCTTGAAAAAACAAACAAAAAACCAAAAACTACTAGATGTATACATAAAGGAAATGCTGATTGATATTCTTCTAAGCAATGAATTTTATTTATTTATTTTTTTGGATACTATCCCAAGAACACAGTCAACAGAAGCAAAATAAACTGGAAATATTCCCACAGCCAAGGAATTTATCAACAAAGAGATAATCTGTAACTGGGAGAAAATACATTCAAACAATGTATCTGATAAGCAGTTAGAAGGTACAATATATAACAGCCGAACAGTAGGAAAACAAATGCTTGAATTTTAAAATGGGCAAATGACCTGTGTTGACATTTATCAAAGAAGACATACAAATAACCAACAGACATTTGATGAAATATTCAATACCACTTAAGAGAGAAACACAAGTTAAAAGCACAATGAAATGCCACTTCTGATAATGCTGATAAAGCATCTGTTAACAAAAATATGAAAAACAGCTATATTTAGGATGGTATGGTCAAAGTAGAGTCACTGAGCACTTAGAGTCACACTGCAAATCAGCACAGCCAAATACAGTGTGGACAGTTCTCAAAAAAAACCCTAAAAAACAGAATGTACATGCAATCCACAAATCCTACTGTGAGGCATGTATCCATACCGAATCAGGGCTTCCAAGGGGTGTATACATACCCATGTTCACTGCAGCATTACTCATAATAACTAGCAGTAGGAAGTCAACCAAAGTGTGCATCAAATGACGAATGGATAAAGAAAAGTTTGTATGTATTTAAAGCATAGCAAGCCTTTAAAACTATGTGAATGCATTTGGTAATCACAACATGATTAAACCTGGAAATAATTATCATTATGAAATCACAGGCAAAGAAAGCCAAATGCAAATATATGACCTCAATTGTATATGGAGTATAATACAGTTGAACATTTAGAATTAGAAAGCAAAACAGTGACTCTAAGTCACTTGGTAAGAGCAGGAGATTTTGGCAAAGAAAGACAAAAATTTATTTAGACAAAAGAAGGATCTCAGGATGTAAACTGTATGTTATGAGTAAAGTTGATGATATGTTATACACTTCAAAATTAGTAAAAGTACAAACATACAGTGTTCTTATCTTTCAACAGGAAAAGGTACTTGACACCAAGCCTGGATGTCTACATTCAATCCCCAGAACCCATATGGTAGGAGGAAAAATTGACTTTACTGTCCTCTGACAGTTGTATTTGGTTTTATCTTAAGTCCTTGAGATATCTATTCCGAGGTTCTTGATCACCCAAGCAGTGTTTATTATGAGTTCCATCTTCTGGAATGGACCTTAAGTCAAATCAGATATTGGTTGGTTACCCCCACAAGCTTTGTGCCACCATTGCCTAGAATATCTTGCAGGCAGGACACCATTTAGATCAAAGGGTTTGTGGCTGAGTTGGTGTTTACCTCTCTCTTTTGGTAGCATCCTATACCAAAGATACTAGAACATAGGCATGAAGGCTGTAGATAGGCAACAGTTGACTTCTACATGTTCATTGAGATGTGTAGGTATTGTCATTTATTTTTCTTATCATCTAGTTTAGTATTATTTGACTCATTCATATTCATAACTACTATGTGTTTATTCAGATTTCAACCTCAGTGTTATGAATTACCTTTCTTTTTTAGCTTTTAGTTGGCAAACAAAGACAGTATACAACATGCTATTTTTGATGTGTGTGTTTTATATTCAGTTTTCTTTGACAAAATGCCTGAAATAATCAATTATTTTGGCTTAAGGATTCATACAGTTTAGCTCTCTTTTTGCCGTATCTGTTGTTTTGGGTGAGGTCGAGAGCACACAGCTGAGCAACATTGTTACCTCATGGTGAATGGAAACCATAGACAGAAAGAAGGAGGTAGCATGGGAGTGAAGAGAGGATGGAGGACATGGGAGAAAAGGAAAGAAAGAAAGGGAAGAGACAGAAGAAAGAGGTGATAGAGTGTGAGGGAATGGAGGAATGCTCACATCTCCTTCAGGGGCATTCTTCTGGTGTGGGATTCCCCTCTGCATGCTGTGAATATGTTTTACTACCACTGGTTAATCAAAGAAGCTGCTTTGGCCTATAGCAGGGCAGAATATAGTCAGGCTGGAAGAGATATATAGAGAGAGTAGGTGAAGTCAAGGAGACACCATGTATCTGCCAAAGGAGAAAGATGCCAGTCACCAGCCAGAAACTTACCTGTAAGCCACAGCCTTGTGGTGAAACACAGATTAATAGAAATGGGTGAATTTAGATGTAAGAGTTAGTTAATAAAAAGCCTAAGATATTGGTCAAACATTGTTGCTAATAATATAGTTTCTGTGTTATTTGGATGTGAGCAGCTGGGGAACAAATGAGCAGTCTCCACTTACAAAATTGCATGCAAATGTGGGGCAATTGTATTCACATAAAACCTGGACGAGCTTGAGAAGGGATTCTAGACACAAAAGAACAGAATTAAGCACAGCTTCTTGGTAGGTGCTGTGGGAGCTCCTTCCACTCCTTCAGCCAATAGCCTTTAAGATTCCAGCCCACTTGGATGTGGTTTCTTATACAATAAATGATGCTGTAGAGCTTGTGCTCACTCTCTTGCTTCTGGCTCTCATTTCTTACTGCTAGACTCTGTTCCTATTCCCTGTTTGTGCAGAGTACTGTGATCTAGGACAGTGATCTGTGAGTCTCCCCTAAGTAAATAACCCTTTATTATACATAATTCTGAACTACTGTAGGATTATTTTGTATCTTCTGCATTCACCTGGTGCCCAACATGGGGCTCAAACCCATGACCCTGAGATTAAGACTCTCATTCTCTACCTACTGAGATAGCTGGACCATTTTCAATATAAGTCTTAGACTCCTAAGGATAGAAAAACTACAAAAAAAGACTACTAACATCTAGGTGTTCAATAATTATTTTGCTTATACTATAGAAAGTGTTCTGCAAGGTTTACATGATTTTCCTTCCATATCCCTTTATTTGATTCTAGGAATCAGCTTTGTTTTCAATATTATCTCATTAAAAATGGTTCAATACTACTGAGAGGGATAGCATCAATTTGACAAAATTATCTGAAAGAATTTGTGCTGTTAAATATATCTATCAAAATCTGTTGAAAAGTTATGATATGTCCAAGGATTAGTCATTATCTTTACTGGGCAAGTTTCATACCTTGGAATCCTCAATGAGGACATTAGAACAGAACACTGGACAGGAGATTCAGACCTTTAAAAAGGCAGTAGTAAAAAAATTGAAAAGATTGAAGAATTTATTGAAATTGATGAGCAAGGACAGAAGGTACAAGGACAGGATTTAGCCTCATCAGTACATGCCAGGCCCTGGGATAACTTACACAGGTATTCATCTACATATCCAGTAATTTCCTTGTAAAAACCATCTGGCACAAAGTATCCTAAGGTAGTTAAAGAATATGCATGGGAACCAATACATATGAGTGATCTAAAAGAAATTAAATAAGCAATAGTTTTTTATGGACTATATTCACCATTTGTCAGGGAAATGATGAAAATGTGGGCTTCAAGCACCAAGTCAACCCCACACAATTGACTTCAATTAATCTCATCAGTCCTAGAAAATGGACCTCACTGCTTTGGAAGTGTTATTAAAGAGAAGAGGCAAAAATTTTAGAGCAACAGGGGAAAGCAAAAGGATTTAAAACTTCCCAAGATCAAATTCTTGGCAAGGATCATTACTCTGATCCTCAGGAACAGGCTTGCTATGATGAATGCACCTTGTCCCTAAGTGACACAGTAGCTTTAATTGCTTGGGACAGGATTTAGGAACTAGGAAAGAGGATTGAGTTATATTTTAGGGTTAAATGGGGCCAGAGAGAACCCTTTACTGACTTCTTACAAAGATTACCTAAGGCTGTACAACTAGGAGTGACAGACCCTGAAGCTAGATGTGTACTAATTGAATCCTTAGCTTTTGAAAATCAATTTAGAATGTAAGAAGATCCTTGGGTTTTTAAAGGTTATATCAGTACCCATAGATGAATGACTCTTGCATACAATGAATGTTGAAACATTTGACTACAGTACTGAAGCTTGGGTAGGAGAAGTGATTTCCAGTGGTATGAGGAGATACCAAAATGCCTAATGTTTTAACTCCACTTCGAGTTTGTTTTCTTTTTGGCACAATTGGCCTTTGGGCAAGAAACTGCCCATGCCTCAACCACTGACAAAGTGCATGATGTCCAAACTGGACAAGCAGAATACAAGAAAAAAGACTGCCAAACCTTGCCAAGATAGGATAAGACAGATCTGAATATGTTCCTGCCTCTAAAAATGATCTGTCAGTTGCTCTAGGCCTTAGCCAATGTTGGTTGCTCCAACATTGTAAATGAGACTTTGGGTGATTGCTCAGGCAGCCAGTTGTCTCTGTCATCATCGCATATTTTGAAAGCTGCTTGATTGCACTTCCTGCCTACTCAAGTAATATTATCTCCC
>LOJH01012221.1:0-15125 GCA_001685095.1 Ellobius talpinus
TTTGGATGCATACCTTCCTAAGCCTGGATGGAGCAGGGAGGGCCTTGGACTTCCTACAGGGCAGGGTACCCTGTCCTTTTTTAGGACTGGAGGGGAAGGGGGGAAGGGTGAATGTGGGGGAGTAGGAGGGAAGTGGGAGGAGGGGAGGAAGTGGAAATTTTGAATGGTATTATTTATAAAGTAATAAAAAATTATTAGAACACTCTAGTTTAAATGGAAGTTTTACCACTGTATTTACCCAGAGTGTGATGGCTATGCTTGGGTGTCAACTTGACTACATCTGGAATTAACTAAAATCCAAACATGGAGGTCACACCAATGAGGGATTTTATTTATTTATTTATTTGCTTAATTTGAAGAAGAAAGATATACTTCTAAGCTGGATCTTGAGGAGAGAAAACACACTTTTAATTCCAGCCACACCTTCTGCTGGAAGCCTATGTAAAGGCATAGAAGAAGGAAGCTTTTGTTCTTTGTCTTCTTACTTTCTCTTTGCTAATAAGTTCATTCTTTTACTGGCATTAGAGCCTACTTCTTCCGATTCCAGTGTGTGTGTGTAAGTGTGTGTGTGTGTGTGTATTCATGTACATACCCACACACACATATATACATATACACACACATATAATGAGAGAGAGAGACAGAAACAGAGAGAGAGAGAGAGAAATATTCGTCTATTAGTTCTGTTACTCTGGAGAACCACGACTTACACTGAGTAATTTACTTAATGTCTTTGATCTTCAAATTTATTTTTGATCTCTACATTTATTTTGGGTAAACATAGACACAGTAATCTAACACGAGAGTTGTTGTGGGAGTTACAAAACTGCTTTTATTATAGCGGTACAAAGAAAATGGGATTCAAAAGGAACACACAGACTTCCTGAACACCAGACAGGGTGGAAGCCTCAGTGTCCCACTGCTCTGCTCCAGGAAGATCTGAACCAGCTTGCATCTGCTCTGACTTCCCAAGACAGTGAGGGTACTTCTCTCTGCTTCTCCGGCTTATCAGTGCACACGTACCACCTGAGACCATGTCCAAAGGGCCGGTACCCCAAAAGCTATTGATTAAATGAATTCCCACAACAACAATCCTAGCTAACCAGACTGAGAACTAAAGAAGAATGCGTCTGAATATTTTATTCAGGTCTAGGAGGAGACAATGAAAAATTCAGACAAGTTTGGTAGCACCATCAAATGCTGCACACCTGTAAAAACTCTCATGCTGCAGCAGGTTGACTTTCCCTTTGACTGTTGTCCCCTGCCACTAAAAGCAGGCAATGCTTCAGAAATCTTGTCCTCATTTCATGTATGGGGTACATCTCTCTACTGGGATGATTTCCTTCTTCTCATTTTTCCTTTGATTCCCTGATGTGAGAGCCATTAAACAGAGACTCTCACGGCCACCCTAATAATGTATAAAACTAAGCTACAATCTGAAATGGCGGTAATTTATACATACCAGGAAACTGTAGGCTGGAACAGCATAGTGAAGGGAGGCAGCTAGTGCTCAGGCTCTTCGCTAACTCCAGTATAGGTCAAGAGATGAAAAACAACTTCAAAACACAACATCTCAGTAGCTAAAGTGAGCAAAACATTTGAGGGCTGTTCAGCAACCAAAGCATGAAGGATCCGTACTTTCATGAGTGTTCAGGTGAAATCATACAGGTGAGCCCCAGTGATGGGATTTCTTTTAGAATACATGGGCAATGAGGAAGAATTGTTGATTTTGGTTTTGTTCATTCATTCATTCATTTTCTTTCTTTCTTTCTTTTTTTATTTTTTGAGACAGGATTTCTCTGTGTAACTCTGGAACCTGTCCTGGCACTAGCCCAGGCTGGCCTCGAACTCAAAGAGATCCATCTGCGTCTGCCTCTTGAGTGCTGGGATTAAAGGCGTGCACCACCACCTCACAGCTTCTTTTAATTTTTAAGGATAATTGAAGGACTGGGAATATTGTTCAGTTGGTGGGTGCCCAGCTATCATGTATAACATCCTGGGTGGGAGCCACATAACACATAGTGGAGAACTCAGGAGGTAGAAGCATGAAAATTTAAAGTTCGAGGTCATCCACAGCTGTAGCATGAATCTCAAGTCAGCCTTGGCTCTAAGTTACTGTCTCAAAAAACAGAAAGGAGAGGCATACAAATGGCAAATACAGACAAGAAAAGATAATCAACATCTGATTATTAGGGGATTATAAATTAAAAACATATTGAGATGCCTCAATACACCTATGTTAAACTTCAGACTTCTAGCCAAAACACTGGAGAATATGGAGTATCTGGGACACTTTCACAAGTGTTAGGGTATTGGAAGACATGGCTGCCTGGTAGAGGGTGCAGTCTACCATAGTCTGGCAATTTCTGTAAGCTCAGCAATATAGGAACTCCCTCCATCCCCAGCAAAGCTTCCTGCTCTGTAGCCCTACCCGGAGGATGACTCTAGGCCCAGGACACCTAATTTATTTCAAGGGTGACCTTTGACCCAATTCCCTGCAAACATTCTTCCCTCCATGACCCACATGGTAATTAGGCAAGCGCTCTAGCCATTTTGATAGGACCCTATAGCCGTGTACAAAACCTTGTGATAGAAGTATGCCAGTTAATGCAAATTTGGTTTTGTCCCCAGGCTCCCCAATCCTATATATTCCTTATCCTCTGGAATAAAGTTGAGCTGATTCGCTGAAGTCTGTCTTCCAGAGAAATGTCTCTGTCCATGCTCGTGGGCCATATACAAAGCTTTCTGTTGCCACTACTCCCTCTTGCCGTCTTGACCTGGTTGGTGGTCAACGGGCCGAGAGGAAAAGAGGACCCCGCACATTATGCGTGCAAAATGAGACTGCCCCTCAGGAAGCCAGTGACTTCTTAAACTTAGCTTAACTTAAACTTCTCTTCCCATGTGACCTAACAGTAGCCCTTCTTAGGATTTATTAAAACAATTGAAAATCTATATGTGTCAATGCAAAGTTCTGTACTCAAATATATAATGAGGTATTCATAATTGCTAAAATACGAGAATAACCAAGGTGCCATTCAATAGGTACATAAACTGTGGTACATCTATACAATGAAATATTAACTAGTCATTGAAATGAGATAGGCCATCATTTCAAGAACATATGTGGAGAAAACTTAACCTCATATTGTTTTGTGAAAGAAACCAATCTGGTTACAGGTGTATAACATATGGTTCCAACTATATAATATCCTGAAAAAGACTAAATAACATTGGCAGTGTAAAGAGGTTTGGGGCAAACAGGCAGGGAGATGAATAGAGGCAACACAGGAATTTTAGGCCAGCGAAACTACTCTGAATGTTACAATAGTAGGAGAGATACATGGCTTTATACTGGTGTAGACCCATAGAATGTACAGAACAAGAGTGAACCCTCATGTAGACAGCGGCCTCTGACCAACAACAATGTGTGAGCATTGGTTCTAAGATTCCACCACGTGCCTTATTCTCATGGGAGACGTTGATATTGGTGAGGCTATGCCTCTTAGAAGGGGAATAAACACATGGAAAATTCCTTGAAATTTTCATTTAGTGTTGCTGTGCTTCTAACAGAACTTTTAAGAGTAGTTTATCTTAAAAAAGGAAAAACTAAAAAGAAAAAGCCAGTTTGACGCCACTCCTCATTGTTTCGTTCACTGCCATGGTTTATCTCTTGGAAACAGGACATAGGATCATGGCTGATGATGAAGCAACGTCTTACACCAAAATGAGAGGGGGAAAGCATCCTTCCGTGGAGACGCGATGTTTGCTTTGTTTCTCTCCCTCCAAAAGAGTTTTATAAGCTGAAATGTTCTTGACTATTTCAGGAAGTTAGCATAAGCATTTCTCTAAGTGACATGGTCGAAGTTCTGCCCTTTGGTCTGGAAGTGCAGAAGCCTGTGTTGTCATTGCTCTGTGAGATGAAGAACACTGTGGTGAGGGAAGAAGATGAAAGGTGACTTCATAGGGGAACCAGCAGTCTGCCCATCAGCCAAGGCACCCTCTTCAGAATCAGCTGACCGCCGCAAGGTCTTCCATCATGGTTGCGCTGTTTACCTCAGCACTGAATCTGAACCTGTTTTATGACAGAGGATGCCATTTAGCATTCCCTGGCTTCAAACACATCTGCTTCCTTCTGGTGGGAGAGAGAAAGAATACCAGAAGAAATGAGCTTTTAGATATGGAAGATCATACAGGTGAGCACATCATAAAAGCAGATTTGTATGTGTGCTTAGCACGCAATTGGAAATTTTGCATGGCCAGGTGATTTCTTTAAGGTTTCACTGTCTCATTACCATTTATTTTTACTTATAAAGCACTGGAGAAAATTATACGAAAAAAGGGGAAAGGTCTACTTACTACAGAGGTTCATGTTTTTGTGATTAATTCTGTATTCTGTACACTTAATGAGAGTGCTGGCACCCAGAATTTTGTTCCTTCCTAGGATATAATCACGGGTTCTTAGTGCGATCTCTCATCTGAACAGAAAGATGTTGGGGAACAGACCTAAGGCAGGACGACCTTTAGTCCAACATTTACTTGATTTCTGTTTGCATTCCCGCATGTCCTAATCTAGCACAGGGTGTGTGATATCAGCACTGGACTATGCTGTGGTCATCAAGGCATCCGTGTGTGCTCTCTAGGTGGATGTGGAAATTCTTGGACATTCCAAAAGAAGTGGTTCCCTAGGCTACACTCTCCATCGGTTCTGAGAGAGTACAAATTAGGTTAAACCCACATCTAAACTCCCATCTCCCATAGCTTGCTAACCGTATGGAACGTGGGCGAAATAGCAAATCATGTGATAGGTACATTATTGAACACAAACTGGGTTTCACGAGCCTGTGCCTTTGTTCTCTGCTTCCTGTAGGTAGAAACCTCAGGTCTGCCCAGAAGGCCTGCCTAGCGGAGATGCTAATCAGCGGAAACGTGCTATGGGTAGACTGGCTCTCCCATCCTTGCTGCCTTCTTTCTCGCTGTGTGCCAAGAACGACTCGCCATCACTGTTCCGGATTTAGGAAAACCTCAGGAGCCTTTGAACTTCTCACTCACTAACAGGTGACTGACATCCCACAAAGTCTCTCTCCAAATCAATAGCCTCTCTCCAAAGCAGATATGCACAGCTTTACCAAGTAGCTGCTGTGAGCATTTAAATTCTGAAGTCCCATTGCAGGTTTTCCACAGGCATGAATGGGAAAATAATGAGGAAGAAATGTAGTCTAATGTGGGGTGGTTTGTATCAGAACGAGGGCAGCAAGCATAAGAGGGGGCCGACACTAGCCTCAGAGGGCTTGTCTGTAGTGGGCAACCAGCACGGTCCCTTTCAAGGGTAAAGATAAGGGGGTGAGCTGTTGAGCAGAGAAGAGCCATGAGAGGATAAAAGGTTGTACATTTTAAAAGGCTGATTCAAACCAGGTCTGATAGGCAGCTGGAGAAACGCGTGATCCAGGGAGCAGAGGAGAAAAGACCTCAGCCCCCTCGCTCCCTTGCCAGCGCACTTTTATCCACAAGATACCATGGCTTCTCTCCAAACACTTGGGCACGAAAATCACGTTTTCATTCTCATTGGCCGTGGGGACGGCAACATCTTTGATCTTCAACTTACAGAAGCAGCTGCCTAGTGTTCTACTTCAAAGTGTGCTTTTCTGACTTAAGGGCATTTTAATAAAGGGGTCTCCAAGACCCCGTTGCCTATCGTTGGGAATCGTAAGGAGCTGTGTGGCTCATTGGGGGCACACAATGCTAGAATCGCAAGGAAAACTTTACAAGGTTAAAAAAAAAGGAAAAAAAAAAGGCCCATCAAGAGAGGCAGAGAGTAGCTTTTCCACCTTTTTACTGGGCTTTGTAGGGCCTGCCCCTCTAAACTCTGACCCTCTGCTTACATCTGGGCTACGTTTCAGAGATGAGTTACACCATCAGAGCTGGGTAAAGAGAAAGCCTTCCATTCTTTTTAGTTTGTTTGTTTTGTTGTTGTTGTTTGTTTTGTCTTGTTTTGTTTTGTTTTTGCTTTTCGAGACAGGGTTTGACTGTAGTTTTAGAGCCTGTCCTGGAACTAGCTCTTGCAAACCAGGCTGGCTTCCAACTCACAGACATCAGCCTGCCTCTGCTTCCCGGGTGCTGGGATTAAAGGCGTGCACCACCACCGCCTGCGAAGCCTTCCATTCTTAAGGACACACCAATAGTATGGTGTGGCAAAACTTCCATTCCTCTTTTATATCATATGAGAAACGGCCACTTGCAGCAGAAACTATATAAGTCAAGAATGGCTGTCTCCTATTAGGGAAGATGGTTTCCCAGGCAGTTGCCAGATCCGTGCCTTGGGACCTATGGGAGAAATGGCAGATGTTTTCTCTTCCTAAAGTTCCATTAAGTGTGGAAGAGAGAGGAGAGTACAAACTTAACAACTTGCTTGGAGGAGAGCAAAGCTTCAGAGAACCCTAAAAGAAGATAAACTCTGACTTCACTAGAGACGTTCATGGTCGCCAACAACCAAATCTAAGTTGTGAAGCATTTAAGCCAACTTTCAGATATTGCCAATAAATCAACATTTAAAATACACAAGGAAAGTTTTAGGTGTTCATATTAGTGGTGCACTATTTAGCCCGAAGTTTGTTTAGTTTGTTGATTGGATTTTTTTGAGACAGGGTCTCACTGTAGCTGTGGACGGCCTGGAACTCACTATGTAGATCAGGCTGGCCCGGAGCTCAGAGAGATAGCTTGCTAAGATTAAAGGGGCCACTACATACTTTTGACCTAAGGCTGAAATGTAAACGTTCACAGCAATTGACTAATAGCTGGTTTCTGTAGCAAAAGCAATGATCCAAACAGCACAGACAGATACTTCAAGCAGAAGTCACCTGGCACTTCGCTTCACCACACCTTAGTCACATGCCTTTTTGCTCGCTCTTTCTCTACAGGTTTTCCCGCATGCAGCTTGCCCACCACCCTCCTTCTGCATGCTTTGACCGTAAGTTTAAGTAAGACACTGTGAGTTCTCAGCGAAAAGAGCTTCCTTTCCCAAGCCACTATCTGAGAATCGCATGGATTAAGCTGTATACTATATAACCTCTACTTAATAGTCTACAGTTCCAAAAATATTCTGCTGAGTTTCTCCTTAAGTCTGGATCTAATCAAAAGTAACATTTTGTTTAACTGTCCTGTTCTTTGGTCTCTTTAATTTGCAATCCTATACTTGATGCTATTTTTTCCTCTCATGTCACTGAGGGTTTTTTAAAATTTTTAAAAGTTTTATTTATTTTATGTGTATAGATATTTTTCATGCAAGTTTATCTATATGCCTGATGCCCTCAGACGTCAGAAAAGGGCATTAGACCCCTAGAACTTAAGTTACAGATGGTAATAACCTGCCATGCGGGTGCTGAGAATCAAACCCGAGTCCTCTGGAAAAGTAGCCAGTGCTCTTAACTTCTGAGTCATCTCTCCAGTGCCTATTGAAATTTTTGAAAAATCTAGAACAATTGTTTGAAGAATAGCTTACAACCTGGAGTCATTAATTTAGTTCCTTTGGTTTACATGAACATTAGTTTGTAAAGAATGGCTCTATGTTGGCAAGTTAATGTTCTTGCTATTGCTTTGCTTTGTCAATGTAAGAACCACAGTTCCCGCTCTCATATTATTAAAGGGTAGAAGGCATAGTTTATTCTGGAGCCATTTTGAGTAACCATGGCCCTAGATTTGGTAACTCCAAATCCCATGCTCTAACATGGAGCAGTTTCATAACATTTTATAGTTTCTCAGAACAAAGAAATTCATCAATCAAGGCAAGTTGAAAATACATGGGTGGGCACAGCAGAGAGGCGGTTCCAGCGAGATGGGGGAAGTTTCTCCACAGGCCTCAGATGCTATCTGATGACAGTCTACAGTGTTTAGCTTGGGGGACACTAATGGTCTGCTAGGTTAATAGATGTCAAAAGGCTTTTTATCTCTTAGGCACAGGATATTAGTTCTGGCACAGAGATGGGCAAGACACAGTTGTTACAGGGGCTAAAGCTAGCCAAGATAAGGTGATTAGCCTTGGATCTGCAGCATCCCCACCTTCCCACAACGCTGCTGTTCTAATCTCTATAGACACAGTTTCTTTACAGGAGCTCCTGTTCACAGCATCCGCAGGCCCACAACGTCCACTTAAGTCATTATCATTACGGAGGCTACGTCTGTACCCTTAGTTAAGCTAGGGTCTGGGAAGCTTCCCTTGTAAAGAGACACCTGTTCCCTTTGTGGTCATCAGTATCCTGAGGTATAAAATGCCAAGAGCAGAGAGGTTCCTTGCCTTCTTGCTGTAGATAGTATAATGCACTCCTAACATCAATGTCCAAGTCCCTAGAACATGTTAGTATGTTAGGTCATGGGACGGTTTAGTTTAGATTCCCTAGGTGACTAAGGAAGAGTATCAAGATTCAGCCTTGCTTGCCCTGAAGATAAAGGAAAGGAGCCATACACCATGGAACATTGCGGATCTTTAGAACTGAAAACACAAGGAAATGTTTATCCCCGGCATCTATAAAAAGGAGGGTCACCCTGGTGATGCATCACTTTCCTCTCAGAGAGCCCCGTGACACCTTTAACCCGCACAGCTATGACATGTTTTCATGTTTCAAAGCACTTCATTCTTGTTAATGTTACAATACTAAGACGAAACCAATACACGCTCTAAAACTGCACCTGGTGACTTAGCACACACCGGAGTTCCCTGCCTCACTGATTCTTATGATGAAAATTGTGAGATGATATTTGCTCACTCGGCAAATGTTTTCACTGGCGGTCTTCCGAGAGAAAATCAGCCTTCTTTCTGCCTCTGTTTCTCATGAATACCATAATGGATTCTTAGACCCTTTTCTCTTTGACTCAGGACTCATTTGCACATTGTTCTTCACGATAAGTCTGATCACACGTTGAACTTCAAACAGTTCCTGGGCCCGCCTGAAACTGTCCTGTCCATCTCAGAGCTCTTTCTCGATTTGGGGAACAGGATGCTTAGAGTCAATACCTCATCAGCCCCAAACCTAGAATTAACCATTGACTACTAAGTCCTCTTGATTTAGTGGAAAACAACCTTGAAGCATCTGGGGCTGAGAACTCAGTGCAGTTCAGATCTGGGCAGGCATGGCTCTTCATGGGCAATGAGAAACTTCATTTCATAAATAGATTTAAACACACAAGGTTTCAACTTTTTTCTGTGAATAGTTCATTTTTATCAAATAGATCATTTTTCTCATTTCATCTCATAATTTAATAACAAAATTAGCTTTTTATCTTAATATGTGTCACAAGTTTCTCACATTTTTATTCTTATATTTTGAGGTTATTGTAAAGCAAGAAGGCTTATCTCACATAGCAGAATTTATTCATCTCTTTTTCACAATTGGATTTTTTTTTTTGAGACAGGGTTTCTCTGTAGCTTTGGAGCCTATCCTGGAATTAGCTCTTGTAGACCAGGCTTGCCTCAAACTCATAGAGAGCCACCTGCCTCTACCTCCCGAGTGCTGGGATTAAAGGTGTGCGCCACCACCACTCAGCTGACAACTGGATTTTAAGATAGAGTTAGCGACACTTTCTCTACATCCAGATTGTAAACAAAGTCACCTGTATTTAATACCAGAGTTGCTACATTCCTCTTTACACTGAGAGCATGTCAACTCGTGTAGATGTTATGGTTTGAATATGAAGTGTTCTGTACTGGCTGGTTTGTATAAACCACACTCAGGTTGGTGGAGCTGTTGTGGGAGGCACTGGAACCCCAGGGCAGGAAGCAAGGCTGGCAGAAGTGGATGTAGGGACAAGGAATGGTATAACCCAGCCTACTTCGGGTTAAGTGATCTGCTCCTGTGGGCATGCTCCCAGGTAAACTCAGCCAGGCCTTCCCCGCCATGTCTGCGTGGTAGGCAGGATAAATCCTCCCTCTCTTATGCCATCTGGGTCAGCTGTTTATTCACAGAGATGAGACAAGAAGCTAAAGTGTGAACTAAGCATCCAAAGTTACTCTTGACCCTGGTCCAAGAACACGCATTGAGAAGTTCATCTTTCTTCTTGTGTTCCAATGTGTTTTTTTACACTGGTTATATCTCTACTCTGGCCTCTTTCTTGAGCTCAGTCTTCCTGACTGTTCATTCACCAACATCAGCACATTCTTCTAATCACAGTTCTGGTCTTACATTTTAACATATTAGGTCCTTAGCTCTCTAATTTTTTAGGCATTTCCTAGTTATTCGCATTTTTTTATTTTGCAAATGTTAGAGTGAGCTTATAGTCTTACTCTGGACAAGTGGCTGCTGTGTCTACAGCATGGCACTCAGCAGACTGTGGCCTTAAGAATAACTGGAATACACATGAGCCATGCTGAGGAGATGCCACTGTGAATGTTCAACATTTGTATATGTTGCTTGAGCATTTCTTCTGTTTTATCTAGTGGCTTGCTATTATGAACATTATCTTCCCTTTCTAAGAGAAAGGAAATATGAGCTGTGGATGGTCAGTCATTCTTGTCTATGATCCTAGCACTGGCGATGCTGAGGCAGGAGCATCAGCATGAGAACCATGCCAGTTGGACAATGTAGGGACTCTAAGTTAGTCTAAGCTACAAAATGAGACCATGGTCTCAAAAGAAAAGGAATCTAAACTCTTCCTTTTTACCTTTATGCCTCACCTCTGTGGGCTTCAACCTTCTTAGTACATTAGAAACACCTGGAAAACAATTATTGAGACTCCTAGGGGTTGGGGAAATGATTCAGTTGGTAAGGGCTTGCCACAAAAGTATGAGAACCTCAGTTTGAATCTGCAGCACCCATTTTAAAAGCCTGAAGTGGCTATAATCCTGGCACTGGGGAGACAAGAGGCAGGGGACAGATGCCTGGAATTCACTGTCCAGCCAGTGTAGCTAAACCACTGAGCGTCAAGTTTAATGAAGGACTCGGCCTAAAGAAACTAAGATGGAGAGTGGCTAAGGGGTGGATAGCAACCTCTGGCCTACTCTCACAAACATGTATACACACATATGAATATGCACAACACACACACACACGCACGTACGCACACACACTGATTAAATAAGAACCCCTGGAGCAGAGGCCATAGCAGCGGTTTTGCTAAGTTCCTCACATGAACTCAAGGTACACCAGATGTCTCAGAAGCACCGGTTGACTTGAAAGGCGGAAGCTACATCTGAAGGGGGAAAGGAAGCAGGAAATGTTTCAAGCTCCTGTCACTGGGGAGAGCTTTCATTTACAGTCATACCCGCCTGCTGCCAGCCCAGGGGCTTAGCTGTGCCATGGTCGCCGCCACATTCCCCACCCTTAAGTCTGAACCCCACCGTGTCTACTATCAGGTGTTCATTCCATGGAATGCATGGCCCAGGCTTTGCTTTCACGCCTCTGACTCACTCACTTTTGGATATGCCTCTTAAACAAACACACACTAGAACACTTCCTTGTGACCCAGTCGGAAGGCTTTTAGGTAGGTGAAGTAAGTTAATCTTGCATGACTTACATGGCAGATATGTTTGGTCTCATTTCGTGTTCTCGTTTTAGTATTGTTCTCTATTTCCTTTGCCCTTTTTCTGCCATGCCTTGTGTATTACGAGGGTTCATAGGGAAATCATGTCAGCAATTTTTACAGCTCTGTAACCTCACTTCAACCACTGTGATAATTCTACTGTGCCAGAATATGTAAAGTTTTCATGGGGCTCTGCTTCTGCTCTCCTCTAAATTTTCTCTCCTTGCAGCCCTCCAGGTAACTTGTCAAATGCCGCTTGCTCTACTTTCTCCGGGTTAGATAAAGCATGTCTCCTAACCTGACTCCTTGGCTGTCCCAGAAATTGTTTGATTTCTTAGACTTTGTAGGGATGGGTCATCAGGACAGAGCCTGTGTGTGCCCATGCCCAGCTTGTTATCTGGCCTTGCTGTCTGAACAACAGTTGGACTGAAAGTAAGATTCTCATCTCCCACACGTTTTCTCATCCAAGCATCGTTAAACTGTTACTTTCCATTTATCTGGCTTCCTCTGTTACTGTTAAAAATGTTTTATGCCAACCTGATGATGTTTAAGAACTTACTCTAACACAAAATGAACTCTTTGGAGAATGTTTTGTTTCGTATTGTTTTATTTGACATTTTTTTTACCCTGCTCCCATCTTTTGCTTGTATATGATGGTTTCCAATTTTGTGTTTTCATGGAGAAAAAAAAACTTATTCTATCTAGAATTCCAAAATGGATTTTTCTTTCTCTTGTATCTAGTTGTTTTACTAGACCCTAACTTTGAACTGACTACCCTGTTTAATCATCTGCCATCTGAGGCACTTGGCAGATTGTTTCCTTGACTATGATCATTTTTAACTCTCAGAAAGATTAAATTATTATTTTAAATTAAAATATTATTTCTATTCCATTATTTTGCTTTTCTTCTTTAAACTTCCCATTGTTGCCTCAAAGTGGTCTTTCACACCAGTTATGGTCTTCTATTCTTTTTAATCTATTTTTATTTCACTTTCTGTATCTTGGCTATTCCTGTTTTCCTTCATTTCCTCATGTTATATTTCCAGCTGAGGCTTTTCTCTTGGACATTGTGTAATTAGCTTTTATATTTTAAGTATAAATATAAAATATATTTTCATATAAATATAAAAATATTTGAGGTATTTTTCTTCCAAACTTTTTCTTAGTTCAATCTGTCTCTCTCTGACTTTATTTATTTATTTATTTGTTTGTTTGTTTGTTTGTTTATTTTGAGACAGGGTTTCTCTGTGTAATCCACCTGGCTGTCCTTGAACTTGCTCTGTAGACCAGGCTGGACTAGAACTCAGAGAGATCCACCTGTCTCTGTCTCCTGAATGTTGGGATTAAAGGCCTGCACCACCACTGAGCAGTGATTTGACAACATTTAAAAATAATTTATTCATTTTGTTTCATGTGTATTCATGCTTCGTACGCATGTAAGTATAAAGGTGTCAGATCCCCTGGAACTGTAGTCACAGGCAGCTATGAGCAGCCACGTGGGTGCTGGGAACTGAACCCAGGTCCTCTGCAGAAGTGGACCTGCAGCCATTTCACAGCACTTTGACAATTTTTAATCCCATCTGTCTGAAATGCTTGTTTGACAATATTGAGTTTGGGTCGTAGGCGTGAGCCCCTAGCTTCCACTTGCTTTATTTTTATTGGAGAACGTTTGCCCACTAGCACCCCAGTCTTGCTTTCTGAACTCTCCTCCATGTGTACCAAGGCTTTGCACGATTGCTGTCTGGCAATTTTTGCTAACTTTGAAACATCTTATTGCACTGGTCATAGTGGGGACTGAGGGCTGAGGTGAGCAGTAAATTGAGATGACTGAACTTCTATTCAGTTACCTTCACTGTGTATATTAAACAATGGTGTTTAGAAATGAATAGCACTTGATCTTTGTAGAGAGGCAGGCGATTAGCATCCTCTGACGTGGGGAACTTACTTTGCTTCTGCAGGCTCCTACGTCTCAACACTTGCATTCTCCTTCCTATAGGTTACCCACTTTGGCTCAGCCTTGCCCCTGTGAGTTATCTCCTGTGGCCCGCAAGTGATGCCTTCCCCAGGTCTCTTCCTCTGTGATCAAAATTCTCCAAATTCCACTAGGCTCTAAGTGGATCCAGTCCCAGGTCTCGGGACTGCTCTACTGTAGGATGTAGGGAGGGCATCTTTCTTCCTGGGCACGAGAAGTGTGTTGTGGAATCATCTTTTTGTACACTCTGATTGGTTCAATAAAAGCTGAAAGGCCAATAGCTAGGCAGAATTTCTGGGTTCAGAGGATGCTGGGAAGAAGAAGGGCAGAGACACAAGGAGATAGACGCAGAGGAAGCAGGAAGGCTGGATGGACAGTTCTTAAATGAGGTAAATGAGCCTCCAGGCAGCACACAGATCAATAGCAATCAATTAATTTAAGTTACAAGAGCTAGCAAAAAAAAAAACCTAAGCTATCAACCAAGCTTTAATAATTAATAATAAGTCTCCCTGTCTTGATTTGGGAGCTGGCTGGTGGGACAGAGCAAGACTTGCTATAAAGTGTTTTGTCTGTCCTGTCATATTAGACTGGTCTGTTCTGGTTTTCCACACACTTTCTGCTCTCTCCTCTCTTGGCCTGTCTGGACCTTGGTATGCTGTTCTCAGGTACTGATTTTCTATTTATACATAAATGACCACCTTCTCTGGTCTTCACTAATTCTGGAAGTGTGAGCTCTAAATAGCTTTGTTTGCTGCCTTTGTGGTCGGGAAAGTCTTTAAAGAATGAATCAAAGTAGCTCAGAACTTTCTTGTCCATGTGTATATGTGCACATGTGCATTCATGTGTGAAAGTATATGTGCATATATGTGCAGGTGGAAGACAAATGCCCATCTCAGCTACTGCTCTTCAGATGCCCTGTTCCCTACTTTTAGGCAGAGCCTGCCATTGGTTGGATACTCACCACGTAGGCTGTACTAGTAAATGGTGATCCCTAAGGATCTGGCCATCGTCCCTTCCCATGGTTTATAAGCACACACCACCACACTGTGCCTAACTCTTTTCCTTTCCTAGAGGTTCTATGAGATTGGACTCAGACTTTCACACCTGCAGGACAGATACTTCACTGACTCAACCATCACCACAGCCCCAGAACATTCTTATATTCTCCAGAGTTTTCATTTTAACAATGTTCTCTATAAGGCTAATAATGACTTATATCCACACCACATTATTAGTGTCCTCACAGCACACTGCTACAGTCCTTTATCTGCCCAAAGAGTCTTTTAAAAAATAAACATAATTTCAAATGAACAGCAAGCAAGCAAACAAACGAACAAACAAAACCGAGGCTCAGGAAGATTGAGTTAATTCACCAACGTCACATTCCTAGACTCTAATAATTCAAATTCAGATCCTAACATCAAATGTATCATTCTTTCTATAGCACCCTTTATAGCTCACTTCTGTGAAAATTTCATTTTCATGGAATTACAAGTGATGGAATACCTCCTGAAAACAAAGTTTTCCAAAATGCTAAAATATCCTCCCAAATAAAGTAGTGTAGTGTTTCCCAGGTAAGTTATTGAAACGTAAGTGATAGTTCTCTCTCTCTCTCTCTCTCTCTCTCTCTCTCTCTCTCTCTCTCTCT
>LOJH01012221.1:15233-25780 GCA_001685095.1 Ellobius talpinus
TCTCTCTCTCTCTCTCTCTCTCCCTCTCCCTCTCCCCCTACCACTGTCACCTTTCTCTCCTACTCCCCTTCCACCTTTCTCCTGGAATATATGTGGTTCCCTCTCACCACATTTAAGGACTCTAGCTGCTACCTAGGAGTGATGCAATGAGACTAAACTGGGAAAGGCAATAAAAAGGGGTCAGAGCAATCTCTCACCAGCGACCACTCCTCATCATACTTAAGCTGAAGAACAGGATGTTCCAGACATGATGCTGGACACCACAGCATGCTGCTAAGAACCGGTGACCGCAGGGTGAGAAACTGCTACACGCTCCAGCAGAGTGAAGGAAGCTTTAAGGTCCTCTGACTCACGACTTTGCTTAATGCCAGAAGTCATTTACAAAATAGAGCTGATATTAAATATTTCAATATTTAGAAGATGAGGAATAAATTAAAAAGTAGATGAAATCATGAAATTAAGGTGTAATCCTATATCCTAGTTGTGTTTCTTGGTTTTTGTTTTGTTTTGTTGTTTTTGTTTTTTTATTAACTTGATCTGAGAAGAGAAATGCCCCTGTGGGGCATTTTCTTGATTAATGATTAATTTGGGAGGTCCCAGCTCACTGTGGGCAGTGCCACCCCTGGGCTGGTAGTCCTGAATGGTATCAGAAAGCAGGTTGAGAAAGCCATGAGGAGCAAGCCGGTAAACAGCATGGCTTCTGTATCAGTTCCTGCCTCCGGGTTCTTGCTCTGAGTCTCTGCACCGACTTCCACCCAGAAAGGACTATGACGTGAACATGTGAGCCAAATGAACCCTGTCATTTCCAGTTCCTTTTGGACAGAATGACTCCTCTAGCAATGGAAAACAGACTAGCACACCAGGTCAGCAAATAACTCCATTCAGTTGAGTAAATAACAATTTCTCTGGACCTCGGGAAACCTAACATTTTGTAACTTTAACACACAGTTGGATTAGAGCCCATACAAATGCACAGCTTTTAAAATAAATACCCACAGAATAACTCTTCAATTCATATCAGCTTTCTGAGACTACCCAAGCACTGACTCTGTGGAGGTTTCTAACTCTCATACTTACATTTGCAATAACTGATGAAAGGGTATGACTAAAAATTAGAGAGCAAATATCTGATTTATAGGTAACTCAAAGTTAGTAGAAGTTACTCTTTCCTTGGAGGAGCAAATTAGAGACCAGAACATTTATAAAATGTACACTTTGGTTCAGAGAAATTCGGGTGTACAGTTATATGAAGAAACATTCTGGCATTAGTTGCCCCTAAGAAGTGCCTCAAAGGCTCTATTCATGTTGAAGAACAAGTTGTCTTTGTAGTGCGTAAGTCTGCAGACTAACCTGAGAAGAGGAGGCCTAGGGCATGTTTGTGTCTGGAGAAGGTTAGAGACTGTGGATCATGCCAGTGAGGGACTAGTGGAGGAGCTAGATCCACTTGGTAACTAGAAAACATGAAACACAGTACAAATGCTTCCAATGTTAAAAGTTAGAACTCTAGAAGCCAGCTAAGACCATGCATGCTCTACTACTCTAGAGAAAACGGAGGGCCAGAGAAGTGAGATTTATGATGCTAGCTCCATTTAATGGAATTCCAAGGAATGACAACTCTTTCCAAATGAAATACAGTCACATGACACTCAAGGGCAAGAATACATTCTTAGAAATCTATTATGGGACCTCATCATTGGGTGAACATCACAGACTACCTACACAAATTCATACAGTGACATCACCACTAGGTGGTATGGGCCAACAGGACTACTGTTGCATGTGTTCTGTTGTTGACCGAAACTTCAGTATGCATTGTGAGACTGTACATTACTTCTAAACAGTAACTCCCTACTTCCCATCATTCCCATCTCTACCCCAATCACATCTAGACTACAAATGCCTATGTCCCTACCTCATGCACATCCACACTAAAAACACCCAGAGTTCAAATATCCCTTACTCGCCCATCCATAGATCCCACGTCTGTAAATCAGAAGCAAAGTTTGCAAATGTAAATTTTAAAATCGCTAACCAATCCTTCAGCCAGCAAACTGCTAGTGCCAACTCTGCTTTCAGATAGCAAACTGTTAGTGCCAACTCTGCTATCAGAGAGCAAACTGCTAGTGCCAACTCTGCTATCAGATACTAGGACAGAACCGTAGCATCCCAGGTCTCGCCATTAGAGAGTCTGTATCTCATCGGAGACATGAATATCAATAAATCAATTATTAATGAATCAAACAACAACTGTACCACCAGGAAGCAATCAGATGAAGGAATACAGGACGAGTAGAGGAGTTCCCTGAATAAAGAGCCCTGAGATGTGGATGGGCTGGAAGAGTGAAGAGCTAGAAGTGACCGGAAGGATAAATCTACTAGTTAATAGGGAAAGCTTGCTGTTAGGGGATCCTGGACAGAACATGTACACAGTCCTATAGCAGAAATGAGTCTGGAATGTTCAAAGAACTGAAAGAAAGAAGCGTGACTGAGTTAGGAAAGAGAGGTGAGAGGTTGAGGAATGGCTGAGGATGGAGATGTAGGCAGGGGTTGACTGCTGCAGGGTCATGAATCACATGTTGGGAATTTTGGCACTGAGCACAAGAGGAAAGGAAAACCAGTGCTGGATGAATATTGTGTATAGATACATGAATGGAATGTGGGTCCTAAGAGTTGTAGTTTTTAAATGATAACTCTAACACTCTGATAAAAAAAATAGTCTGTTGGTCGAGCAGAACAAGCATTCGCTGTGATAGCATCAGAGATGAACATGCTAGGGGACCAAGGAGAAAACAATGGATTAAGGGGCATTTGAGAGCTACAACACAAAGGACTTAGACATGCATTCAACAGGGAGTATTCCCAGGCGCAATATTTGGGGTTAGGGCCTGTGTGACTGAATGAACAGCAGCATGATTCATTGGGACAAGGCTACTGACGCAGGGCATGACGGCTCATTCCAGAAAAATTTGAGGTCTGATCTGGTCTTATGATACTGAGATGGACTCATCGCCATTACATGCAGTCCAGAAGTCCAAAGAGGGGTAAGCCATGAGTCTATCCTACTACAAAGGATTTTATTAAGTTAAAATGACCATAGAAACAGTTCTTAGGCAGTCTTCAGAGTAGGGGCAGTAACTTCAGGGTGTGTATACTGTTAAATATCAGAGCTATGGACATCTGTCTTGCTGGCGTCGTCTGTTAATTAAATTTTAACCAGCAAAGGTAAAGCTGAAGTAGCTACAGCTAACATGCTTGGCTCTGTCTGCACGGCCCAACTCTGATTCTTTGGATAATGAGATAGTGTGTACACTCTCACGGGAGCTGAAATGGCTTCAAAGAAATTCTCACTCATCTCCCTTCGAATCCACAAGAAGAAAAGGCAGGACACGCCGAGCAAGTGAACAGTGTGCATAAGGTGAGAAAGCGGTCCAATTAAATTGCAGGGGGATGGTAGAAGGGAGCAGGGAAGAAACCCTACGCAGTCTTTGATAAGCAAGTAAGTCTGAAGAGAGTTTAAAAGGAAAAAACCCACAAGAAGAATAAAGGCAGGCACCAACCATACTGCGTTTCCTTTTGGACCATTTCCCTTTATGTTATTTAGCATTCAATCAAACATGTGGCATGATGAAATGTGTTTCTACTCACATCATTTCCTAATCAAAGTTTCACTGGGAAATACACAGACATCGCTAAATTAGGAAATACATCTCTCGAAAGCCAGAGTGTTTCTGAAGAAATTCATTCCAGGCGTTTTCCCGAGCTATTGATAACAGAAAAGGAGAAGGAGACTATCTTCTGGTGGCTCATTAATGGCTTGCAGGACCCGGCCAGATGCTGGCTGGACTCGGATGGTGCCAACAAGAAAAGAGAAGCTGCCTGGCAGGACACTGCAGGAAATTCGAAAACTGCTCTGAACAGTTCTTCCGAAGCCCGCAACGTCCTGCATTTGCTTTATTTTCCTTTTCATAGTTTCCAGTATCTATTTGCAATCATTTTTCTCAGCACATGCTCTTTGTAGATAAGTATGTCAAATTAGGTGTAGAAAGCGGCACACGCAAAGAATGAGATGCATGTACGGTGGGACTGGGCAGGTTCAAACCTTCTACACACACAGGCCAAAGCTAGTACCATTTCAGGTACTTCCCTGAGCCTCACGCCTGCGCATGTGCACACGCTCCAACCTCCTCCCACTCTATGGAAAGAATGCTGAGTGGAACATCTGAGAGCAGCGAGCAGGCAGAGCTACCAGGCGGCATGATCGTACATCCCTCTTCTACCCCAGGTAGTCCAAAGCAGGGCAGTTACCCCCCCCTCAGTGCACCATGACACATGGCGACTTCTCTATCTAGACTGGTGTCTCGGCTCTCACACCCTGGGTTTTCTTCATGAGCCAGTTCTGCCCTGCCCTGAGGCAGCAGAGGGGCCCCTTGCAGGGCTCTCACTAATTACCTCTGATGTGCGGTCGGCAACCTTATTTGCAGTGCTCCGTCTATATTCTGTACTGGGTTGGCCTCGCCCCTTGGGAGATAAGAAAATGTGTGTCTTTGAATCAAAAGATCTGAAAATACAGTCAAGATGTACTCCTGTGATCCCTTAATGTAGTTTAAGCCAGGGTCCCTTTATTGTCTCTCAAACACCATTTCCCAAATGCACTGCGGTGTCACCCGCTCTTCAAAGCTACCTGTACAGAGAGCACGGATATCTCCAGCTGGAAGCAGACATGAAGGACAGATTCGAGCCTGCTGCTCATCACTTGGCAGAGGAGGCTCTGCTTCTCCATGGAGACCAGGACTGAGAACAGAACGTCTCTGAATTTCAAAGTCTTCTGATGCTTACTTCTTGAAGACAACAGGGTGTGAGTTTGCTTCTGGCCCACCACTGTTTGCACCAATGGCATCGCTTCTATGCAATATGAGGCAAAATTAAACTCATGAGGTGAGCACTCTGGCTTGAGGGAGGTTTGTGTATTTGAACATTTATTTCTGTCCTCCTTCTTGTCTTTGGTATCCTCCTTATTCTAACCCTTTCAAAATGTGAAAATGGTCCTTAAATCAACAGCAGTAAAGAAAGGAGGGTGCAGTTTAAAAAAATCTGTTTCTTATATAATCTTAAATGATAGCTATAATTTTCTCTTGGCTTTTAATTTAGTATAGTGGAACGAGGAAGCTGCTCTTTGGTACTGTGTTCATTACTTTTCTATTGGTTGGGTAAAACTCCAGGTCCAAGGCAACTTATTTATTCTGGCATATGGTTCTAGAGGCGTAAGGACTCATCGTGGCAGAGTGGAAGCAGGAACGGGAAGCTAAGAGATCATATCTCAGACCCAAACATGAAAACAGGAAGCACGAACTGGAAGCTGGGTCAGACTGTATACTCTCAAAGCCTGTCCCCTGTGTCATACTTCCTCCAGCAAAGCCAAACCCACCTAAACCTCTGAAGCAGCGCCACTAACTAGTGACCAAGTATTCAGATGCCTTAGACTATGGGCACTTTTCTTATTCAAATGACAGCAAGTACCTTACCACCCCTTCTGATCTTCCTCTGTATGCTAGAAGATCTTTGATTTATAATCTGGATTTCACCCTGCTCCTTTCTTCTCTGTGCTTTAGGGGAAGGTGGTGCCCAATCTAATGAATGGTTGATTTTGGAAGAATAAATGTGTCAGCCTTCTTTCCTTCAAGAAAGAGCTGAACATTTAACAGCAGTTATGCAATGCTTGTGTGTATCCAACACTGATCTAGACTTGTGTGTATCCAACACTGATCTAGGCTTGTGTGTATCCAACACTGATCTAGGCTTGTGTGTATCCAACACTGATCTAGGCTCTAGAATTATACTGAGGGTCCAGGGGATCCAACACCTTCTTTTGTCCCCTTCAATGCCCCCCTTGTTTTCTAAAATTGCTCAAGGGCTATGCTACGTACCAATGCTGTCTTGGGTCTTTCTAAGAGAAAAGGGAACTCACCGAGTACACTTGGTTTAGAGAATTAAAAACTTTCTGTGAATTTTCTTAAAACCAGGAATGAGTGTTTAAATAAGCAATAAAAAGCATTTAATTCTAGAAAACGTCAAATATACACAAAACTGGAAGGGTCTCATGAGCCTCTGTGTCCTTGTTGTCTGTCTCCCAGTGTTTCCAGCATTCTTCCATCTGTGTTTCGTTTGTTCCTCACTCCTTCATAGATTTGCCTGCCCTCGCTTTTCTTGAAATAATACTCTGAAACAATTTTCAAACACCATAATTTTACCTGTAAATGCATACATATAGGGAGATTTATAGATTTTTGTTGTTAAAACTGAAGCAAATTAACTAACAAATGTTGGTAATAGACGTAGGAATATTCACAATATTGTTCTCTAGAATTATTCTTTTTTAATTAATTAAAATATACTTGTACCATTTCCTGCCACCTTCTCCTTCCTTTCTTCCTCCCAAGCACCACCTTCCCAAATTCATGGCCTCCCTTTCTTTAACCATTGTTGATACATATATAGAGAAATTAATAAATATATCAGTATCACCTGCTGAGTCTGCTCAGTGTTGCCTTTATCTGCATGTTTCTAGGACTGACCACTCGGTACTGGTCGACCAACCAGGTATTCCTCCCTGGGGAAGGCAATTCTCCCTCTCTCGCAGTTGCTGATTGCTTGGAGTTCTTCATCAAGGCGTGGAACCCCCTGAGTTTTCCCCCATCTATGCTGGGGTGTCTACTGTTGTTGAAATCTTTCTGGTCTTGTTTAGGCAGCCATGTTGTTGAGATTTCATCAGTATAATTTCCCTGTCATAACTAGAAGGCACGGTGACACAGCCATCTCCCTCGTCCTATGGCTGTTGGACTCTTTCTGTGCCTACTTCTGCTGAGTTCTCCAGGCCTCAGGTGCAGGAGTTGGTTGGGAGATGTGTCGCCTGGGGCTGGACAACCCACAGTCATTTGTTTCATTTGCCTTGTTGTGGCTTCCTGGAATGATCTCCCTCTGCTACAAGAGGGGCTTCTTTATGAGATATGAGAGCTATTCTTTATCTGTCACAGCATCACGAAAAAAAATCCGCCAAAGGGGTGGCATGAACAACTAATGCCAACTCCACGCAAAGAGCTGTCACTCCTCATGAGTTGGGTGAATGACCACTCTGTGACTGAGCAAACTGAAAAGTGACCTCCCACTGGGGCAAAACATCACCACGAGTGAGTGCTGGAGGCTTCCTTCAGAAGGAAAAGACAAGAAACAAAGAAACGTATTTGATAGTCAGGAAGAATGAAGATGGAGTCCCTCCTGAAGTAACACACACAGAAACACGGAAGCAAGGAGAACCTCTTGTCCTCTTAAAACCCAGAAGGGTTCTTCTTTTTGATTCATTTTCTAAAAGTAAAACAGGGAGAAATCAGCTGTGGTGAGGAAAGATTACAAAGGCATAAAAATTACATAAAAAGTATTATAGAAGCAATTTCTATAATGAATTGGAGTAAGAAATGGGGGGAGGTCCTGTGCAGCAAAAACAGAAAGGAAAATCTGATATGACTGCTCAGAAAGGGGGAAAAAGAGCAATGACATCACTAAAGAAAACTTGAAAGATGCTAAGGAGAAACCTAAGGTACCGTGTGCTTGTGTGCATGTGTTCGTGTGTGTGTGGTGTGTGTGCATGCGTGTATGTGTGTGTGCATGCATGCATGTGGGTGTGGGTGTGTGAGTGTGTATGTGTGCTTGTGTGTATGTGTGTGTGCATGCATGTGTGTGTGCGTGTGTGAGTGTGTGTGTGGTGTGTGTGCATGCGTATATGTGTGTGCATGCATGCGTGTGTGTGTGCGTGTGTGAGTGTGTGCGTGTGGTGTGTGTGCATGTGTGTATGTGTGTGTGCATGTGTGCATGTGTGAGTGTGTGCGTGTGCATGTGTGAGTGTGTGTGTGGTGTGTGTGCATGCGTGTATGTGTGTGCATGCATGCATGTGTGTGTGCGTGTGTGAGTGTGTGTGTGGTGTGTGTGCATGCATGCATGTATGTGTGGTGTGTGTGCATGTGTGATTGTGTGTGCATGTGTGTGTGGTGTGTGCATGTGTTCATGTGTGTGTGGTGTGTGTGCATGCGTGTATGTGTGTGTGCATGCATGTGTGTGTGAGTGTGTGTGTGGTGTGTGTGCATGCTTGTATGTGTGTGCATGTGTGCATGTGTGTGCATGTGTGAGTGTGTGTGTGTGGTGTGTGTGCATGCGTGTATGTGTGTGTGCATGCATGCATGTGTGTGTGGTGTGTGTGCATGTGTGAGTGTGTGTGTGCATGCATGCATGTGTGAGTGTGTGTGGTGTGTGTGCATGCGCATATGTGTGTGCATGCGTGCATGTGTGTGTATGTGAGTGTATGTGTGTGGTGTGTGTATGTATGTGTGTGCATGTGTGCATGCGTGCATGTGTGTGCGCATGCGTGCATGTGTGTATGCGTGCATGTGTGGTGTGTGTGCATGTGTGTGTACATGTGTGTGTGTGTGTGTGGTGTGCAGGCAGGTCATCAAGTAAGTTCTCTGCCTTCTTTCCTTGAGATAGTTTCTCACCAGACCTGGAGCTCACCATACATTGGCTAGGTTGGTGGTCAGAAGTTTGAGTGTCTTCCTTCTTTCCTTCCCCACGCACACCCCTGGCACAGAGCTGACAGGTATAGATGTCCGTGGCCACACACATGCTTTTCTGTAGATTCTAAGGATCTGAATTCAGGACCTCATACGTGCATAGCAAATGTCATTACTCCCTTATACATAGCTCAGTTCCTATAGCATTCCTAAGTGACACATTTCATATGCATAATTTCCAACGCTGAGAATAAAATTCGGGATGTGTACATGCCAGGAAAACATCCTACTTTTCCATATTAAAATATGATACCTGGAGTGACAGAAAAGAAATAATTATTGAAAGAACTTTAAAAAAAGAAATGAAGGAAATTACTTTGCTGAGACTCTCAGTGTCTGCACTGGCCTCTGAATATTTGTTTTAAATTACTGCATGTGTGTGTGTATGTGTGTGTGTGCACGCGCAAGCGTGTGCGCACGTTGGGTGGGGAGGACAGTGGAGAATGAATGTAACTCTGCTGCTCAGTTACATCCCCAAACCCAAGACGTTACCTATAAAATGTGATATCTGTTTGCATGTTCAGTAAATATTTAAGGTCACAAATAAATAAACCCAACCATCATCGCATACCTCAAGAGACAACTGCCAGTGGCATTGTATTTTGCATGTAGTCCCATATGCCTTCCCTGCAATTAAGATCCCGGAACATATAGTTCATTATGCTTTGCTTTCACCACTTACACGAACGCTCTGACAGCTTCCTAAATTAGCGTCAGTTTAGCCCTCCTCATCAGCTTCAAGTCCAACCTCCTGCCTGGCATCCCCACAGGGGAACGAAGATGAAAATGCCTAAATGAAGGACTTGATCTACATAGATAACCCTGTCCTCCCGTCCTTCCGGTCTGAAATTAGTATCACATACACACTGGCTTTTTTGTTAAATCTTAATCTGAACATTACTCCTGTTTCCTGTCTCATTCCTGTGCCCATCCAAACAATCAGAAATCTCTAACTAGTCCGCAGTACGTCTCAGGTGTTGGCTGTACTCGGTACTCTCATGGGGCTGTGAACACACCCAACAGAAACAATCGGAAAGCGAAGACCCGTTTTGAGCTCACAATTTCTGAGGGTTCAGTTCACCCTGGTGGGGAAGATGTGGCAGAGCAGCTCAGGGTAAGGCAGCCGGAATATGTGGGAGAGACTGCTCACATCAAGATGGACCAGATTGCACACACAATAACAGGAAACAAGGTCTAGATAGCAACTTCAAAGGCCCACCCCCACAACGTCACCTCAACCAGGAAGGTCCCACCTCTTAAGGTCACATTGCCTCCCCAAATACAGCATCAGCTGGAGAACAAGTGTTGAAACATTGAGGCTGTGGGGATCTAGATTCAAATTATGACATGATCAGCATTAGAAACAGACTCGAGCTCCAGAACTCACCTTCTTTTTCACCAAGACTGCTAGACAGTTCAGAGTCTGATCTTTCTAGTTTAATGCCTGGTTTCCAAGGATTTTTCTCCTCAAAAGAGATATAAGCTTTGGCAAACTCTTTATTTTAAGGCGCATACATGGGAGTATGAACAATAGAAAACAAACCTCAGTGTCTTCAAACCAAAGCGTGCAAAGTAATTAATGCTGTGAATTTACGGGTTCCTTGCTACTCCTTGAACCCCTGATGTCACAGATCCCCAGTGCAACGGAGTTCTTTCAGTCCTGAGAATGTCCCGGGATTTGACAGCAGTGGGAAGCTCTAGCCTAGCTCTTCCTAGCCTTTCTCACATGCTGTAACCCTTGCCTGCACTGTTCTCCCCCAGTTATTACACTACTTTCTTCTCTCTCATCATAGCCACCAAAACTCTTTCTGGACCACTGGGTATTCGTTCTCTGCCTGCTTTTCATACTCTTCATA
Source organism: Ellobius talpinus (assembly GCA_001685095.1). NCBI lineage: Eukaryota > Metazoa > Chordata > Mammalia > Rodentia > Cricetidae > Ellobius > Ellobius talpinus. The sequence goes on from LOJH01012221.1 coordinate 25,705, forward strand.
TCCCATCAAAGTTTGCGGCCATATTTATTGATGGAGGAGGGTCATCTGTCTATGTGTTACTTTCATTGGTTAATAA
>LOJH01012222.1:0-12500 GCA_001685095.1 Ellobius talpinus
TTATTAACCAATGAAAGTAACACATAGACAGATGACCCTCCTCCATCATTGGACAATATAAGAATATATGAAATGGGATGGATGAGTCTCCAATGGCTTCTCTTTGCCTTCTCAGGAACACATTTGTTACAGATGTTGGGCCCTTCTCTGTGGGAATCTTTAGCACATGAATCTGAAACAAAACTCATTCTCATTCGTAACCATCCACAAGCAATACTCTGTCACTGCATGCCATCCTACCATAAAGAAGGGAAATGGATGTGAAAATTCACACTGGATAGATAAGAATCTTTAGTTGAGTGAATACACCCTGAAGTGAATACAGCCTTGGAGTAAACCCCTTAGTTTCTCTGAGTCATTGAATAATAAAAATTTAAAAATAAGAAGCTCAAAAAGGAAACACTGAGAAATGTTTTCCTTAATATTAATTGTATGTAGTATTCTAAAGTGTCCCAATTTCAGCTATCTATACACTTATTGCCTTTGCCTTTAATTTTAACTACTCTATTTTCTCTAAGACATATTGACAACCTCATTGAATCCTTGCAGAAATGCCAGAAGGCAGACACATTATTCCTCTGCTTTACAGATAAAGGTGAAGAAACACAGAAAGTGACCTTCATCTACACAAATAAATTCTACACAGTGTTGGGCTAGAGCCCATACAATAAACCACCCACATTATTACACAGTGATCTTACTGAGAAGATTGTATAAAAGTTCACATGTTACAAAAATCAATAATCCGCAGGGGCTAAGTACAGAGTACCTTTAGAAGTCATTATGTGCTGAAATAACAGACAAATTTGTCTACCTGTCCAAATCAGACCTCACATCTCCTTGTCACACTATTTGAGAAGAATGTTTCTATCTACAGCAATGACAAGTGCACTAAATTTAATATATGTATTCTTGATTATTCATTTTCAGAGGCAGGAGTAATAGTAGCTGTCATACAGCCCCCCCTTGCATGATAGGCAAGCTCTCTACCATTGAACTACAGTACCAGCCCCATAATAAATATTTGTTGACATGAAGATTAGGATGTAATAAAGAAAACTTACTTGGAAATATGTTTTCAAAAACATGGAGGGCACTGCATGTAAGGAGAATTTTCAGATAAGGAAAATGAGAAATAAAAGTAATTTAAGGGAAGCCTGCTTCACTGAATACCCTGAGTCAACATCTCAGAAACAAAATAATAATTTCTTTATTAGAATAGAAAATACATGATTGCAAAGCTTGTATTGCTAATTGAGGTTCAAGTAGTTGCAACTGATGAAAAAGAAATAATCAGAAATGTTGGGATGTTTCCTACAAGAGTTAGAAAATGCATTATAATTCCAGTTGTGGATAGAAATTTAATGCATTTTAAGCAGGGTGTAAAGGGTGAGTAATTGTTTTGTCATTTGGAGGGGTGGATTTCAGTCATCTCTATAACTATAATCATAATTGAAGGAAGTTGAATGAGTATTGGAAAATGATGGATGAAAAACTAAATAGAGGAAAGCAAATGATAGCTTTCAGGAGGAATTAATGTCGTTAATTACTTAGAGCTTTAGGTGAGAATCAGGAACAAAGTATGTTTTAGAAACAATGGGCCTACCTCTAAAAGCAAGACTTACTTGCTTCACATAAAGTACATTATTGAAAATAAAAACATTTGGCAGTAAGGAGGTTTTTCCCCTTGGAATTATTAGGTCATGCATAATATGGCTGTTTGGAGTTCTACTTTATTATGGTTACATTCTTTCATGATAGATATAATATATCCCACAGAATTTAGTCACAAGTAGAAAATTAATATTGAAAGAAATACTCTAAACAAATGGCCATGATCTGCTTCGCTCTGTGTGTGTGTTTTTGTGTGTGTGTGTTTGTGTGTGTGTGTTTGTGTGTGCATGTGTGTGTGTTTGTGTGTGCATGTGTGTGTGTTTGTGTTTGTGTGGTTTTGTGTGTGTTTGTGTGCTCGTGTGTGTGTGCCAATGGTCAGCAATGATGTGAGACAACACAGTGGTGTGCACCTGAAAAAACATCACAACCTGGAAGAAATATTTCTAAACAAACAGCTAATGCAAGACCTTCCTCCAAGACCATATGACATTTGCTGTTCAGATGATGACAGACAGGAAGGTCGGGCTAACCTTGTTCAGTCTGGTGATCATTAACATTCTCACAAGAATAAGGGCAGAGAAAATGACACAGAAGATTCTGACATTTAGACACCTGGCAAAGAAAAGAAATGTCTTTTCACATTCTGAGTTTATCTGTGTACAAAAATCTTGGAGTAGAAATCTTAGGGATGCTTTTGATTCTTCTACCAGGGTGTGTACCTTTTTGTTAAAGAAGCTATTGAATATATCAAGGAACTCTGAGTGGTCAGAGATATCACCAAAAATAATAATGAACCTTTCTTTCTTTCTTGGGTGTAAAATTTAGACATTTATTTATTAAATCCTGATAAATTTCTTATTTTTTCTTTTTATTATTATTAACAATTTAGGTTTAGAAAATGATATAGAATTCTTTACAAATTTCTCCCTAAGAAAGAAGTTATAGGTAAACTGAAAGTTGTATAGAGATTATATGTTTAGAAGTTGATGAGGTTGACAATAGCCTCAGAAATACCCAAGCAAGGGTTTTGAGGCTTACCTGTCGGGTCTTGTGCCAGTCTTTCATGAGTGTGGCGATCATAGACACCACAATTAAGACAGTATGGAACAAGTTTCTACCTGGACACCAAGCTCATCATGGCTTCATTTCGAGTGAGTGACTGAATTGGACATCACAGTATTTAGTTGAATATCTTTGATCAGAAATTGTTAACCTAAATAACCTTTAAACAACTTAAGATAATATCAATTTGATGGTTTGATTGATTTCAAATTTTACCCACATGGCTTAGCTTGAGGACTTTGAGGAGAAGCATACTCTACATAATGCCAGTTTAACCTTTGAATAAATATTTAAGGCTCACAAGACTCGACTCTATAGATGGTATATATAGAAAAGGAAAACTGATTATTTTGAAGTAATTTTAATTGAAATATGCTGACATCATCCTTGAAAATTAGAGGACTTAAAAAAAGACTATTTCTCTATTTCCAATTCAGTCTAACAAATACTTGTATTCTCTAAAACCTTTTTGGATTATCAATTATCTTTCCTAATTTCTGCTGTGTGAGAAGGTAGCTGTTTCAAAAAGAGGATAAAACCATAGTGTGAACAGAAATAAGAAACACAATTCTAACTTTGGCATATTAGTTATGTAGCCTTAATAATGTTAAAAATAAGATGTGACTTCACACTTACTCTAGTGTCTTATCAAATGTTTGGGGCAGTTAAATGGGAAAATATTAATCTACGTGATAAAACAAAACCTCAGAAATTCATTGGTAGTGGCAACAACCTTCGGACTTTTCAGAATCAGGGGAAAATGACAGCATCAAGGACTAGGATGCAACTTGGAAGTGAATCCCAGAACCAAAAGTAAGTTACTAAGAATCTTAAGATGGTAACAAGATAATCAAAGAGGAATGGGTCACTCATTGTGTGAGGCCCTGTGTAACCGTCTATACTCACGTGAGGAACCCTATCTGCAGGACAGTTCTAGACAGTGCTCGCCACATTATAAGATAATAGTGCGACAGACAAGCTACTGTAGTGCTGCAGGACACCAGCACTGCTCTCAGAGCTTCAGACCTAACGGCACCCAATACTTTAGACACTGATATTATTTCATAATCATGATATTAATCCATGATTATAGAAGTCCAGAAGCCTTAAATGTCTTATCTAGGATCATATTTGCAACTGAGTCTTGGGAGACTGGTTTTGAACAGAGCTCTGTCTCATTCTAAAGCTATCCTCCTTAACCAATTTAATCCAATTAGTTTTTCACAACAGGCTGTTTTTATCCCCCATTTAATTCAAAAATTAGAGCCTAAGGCTCAGAAAACATGACTATACTTAAAAGATAATTTAGGCTTTATGACTTAGACTTTATGACTTTATGACTTAGATAGATCTGTTGTGTCAACATAACTGTTCTAAGCCTTTAAAGTCTCTAGCCACCCCATATTCTCAATCATAGCAGACTCCTACTCACCATGTACCCTTAGTAACCCTAGAAGCCCCCAATAACTCATAATCAAACCCTAATAACTCTATACCTCTAGATCTTCAAAAACAAAAAAGCCCTACTGTAGAATTCCACAGCATGCACAGCTGATGAACTGAGTATCAGAGCCACCAATCCTCTGTGTAGAGAGTATTTACTCAACAAACATTAGAATATCATTTTCCTATTATTCAAAATAACATGCTTCTGAATAGCAGAATTATTTTCTTTTTAAAGTAATTAATTTGTTTTAAGTGTGTTTCAATAATGATGATTTCTCTGGGGAGAAAAAACAACACCAATTACAGTACACAGAATTAATTTTCTTCTAAACATAAACACTTCAATCCAGACAAACAAGACAAGGGTATATCATCTCATAACAAAAATTTTTTTAAAATTACTCATTTTGTTTTATGTGAATTTCAGGATTTTCCCTTAATGTGATAAACCTTGATAAAGTTATAAACTTTCATTTCCACATAAATTTCGCCATCCTTTTGCTTGCATCATGCTACATGGTCACTCAGTTCATTGTAAGCTTCCTATTGCATTCCAGTTCTGGTGGTAGAACTAACTTACCACCACCACTGCCACCACCACCACCACCACTAATATCACCACCAACAACCAGCACCACAACCAACACCACCAATAACACCATTACCACCAACACTAATCACTACTACCACCACCATTTTTCTTCTATTTCATCAGCACCATCCCAACCTGCAGCTGGGCAAAGAAGGGTAAGTCAAATTATGTCATACCTTCTTTTGAATGAATTGCTAGTTCCCCTGGGCACTGTCAATCACAACTGCTACTTTATTTCAAGAGTGACTTGTTTTGCCTCTGTTAAGGAACTTGTTTTGTAATCTTGCTCTGCTGGCTCTTCATATAGATTCTTGGCTGAACAGTTGTTTTTATCAATGTTTTTTCAGTCCCCAGCACAGAGCCTGGTACATGGTAGATATTGACTGAAAATGAATTGGTTTCTGCAATATGGCTCAGCAGGTAAAGGGTGATTGTCGCTATTACTGAAAACCTGAATTCAAGCCAACAGACTCATAAAATTGAAGGAGATAATTGATTCCTGTAACATGTCCTCTGACTAGCACAAGTGCTCCGTGTCATGTACACACTAAGCATAATGTGTGTATGTATATAAATTTATTTAATGAAAGTAAATTTAAAAACAAGTAATTGGATTCACACATGTGAATACCACTCTACTTTAAACAGGATGCACTGCTCAGTGGAAGTGGAAATCAGTGGTCAATATTCAGAGTTAGTCACTGTTAATTCCTGCTTTCTGCTAGGCTGAAAAATGTCATATTCTATAAAACATATCAAGTCCTTAGAATTAAAATGTCACTGAGCCCCCTACCAGACTACGTTATGCCAGCTTGGTATTTAAAATCACTACAATTCATTATGCCAACTGCTGATGCAGTTCCAGACTATGGGGCTTCTGCCGAAAATGATGGGAAATAAAAATCTGTGGCTCCCTGGAAGGGAGTTGGGGTGTTCAAAAAGCTGCATTCCAGGCAAGAACTCACCAGATGCTTTGTGGAATGAAGGATTGAGGCCCAATTCCTTAGGGACCTGAGCAGATGGGACTCCCTGAGTCCAATCTCAAAGAGGAGGGTCTACGGCAAGATGCCTGGTTTTTGCCCCAATTGTTTCTTGCCCTGTTCCCCATGGCTACAACGCACAGAAGCTAACTTCACCGAAGTCTAGAGAGCACATCCAAATGCATGTCCTATGCGTTCCTCTTAGTGTGCTTGGCTGCACAGTGCGGAGAAGTATGGAGGCCTGTATTAGCTCATGTAAACCCTCAGATGAGGGTGGGCATGCAGCTACCAGAGTAGGAAAGAGTTCTACTGCTGTTGCTCACCCTTAGGTCTCCCTTCTCAAAACGCCTGCAAATTCAGGCAGTCTTTTGCTTTCTTCCCTATAAAGAGTCATATGACTATAATTCCATCTAATGTCAAGTTTATAAAAACCCTGGAAATGAAAGAAAAGAAGTAAGGGATGAACTGTATTATGGAGAGAACACAGAACTGCAGCTAGGTGCAAGGAGCCTGTGGTTGGATTCCTTGTGTTCGGGGCTCTAACTTTAGTTACTTAGTGACTGGTTTCTGTTAGGCCAGTTATCTGAGACCCTAAATCACCATGTCTTCCTCAGTCTGATAGGGGCAGTGTTAATGTATAACCACTGTCCAGCTCTTAGTGGTACTATTGTATACAAGAAGCACCAAAAAAGAATATATTTTTCTGTTTGATTTCATGTTGAAATGCCATACTATAGAAAAATATCAGAAACTTATTTTTTCTCTTATAAATTGCTGATTACACTGAATTTCATTACTTTATTTTAAAAGTAAATTCTTGTTTTGTGTGTCCCTTGTGCCGTTAGACACATAACTGTTAGGAAACTCTTGAGATATTACAGGTAGTGTCTGAAAGAAACATTTAAGTGCCTGTTACACGGCTGCTTTCCTGGATTCTTATTCTTGATCTGTGGCTGTGGAAAATCAGATGGTACATAAGAATTTGTAAATTTTTTTTATATTCCCACGAACATTTGCTTAAATTCTATAATAAAAATATTAAACGAAAGTGATATATTCTGTGCTTAAAATTAGGTGGAGAAAACTTGGTTTTAGATCTATAAAAATGGTACAGGCCAATTTAGTTAATTTGTCCAAGTTAAATTGTCCAAGTCAGTAAATCAAGACTCGGTTCTTGGAAAACAGCCCAAGATCACTAGAGAATCATTTATCCCCAGACAAACTGGAACACAAGGGAACCCAACTGACATACAAACAACAGTTTTTGTAAGAAGGCACCTGATCCCTGAATTCCCTCATTCCAGCTAAACCACCAAAATGACATCCTGTGAACATCTAGTCTAGCATGGAGACACTCATAGAAAAGAAGCTGTAGCTATAATGACATCAGATATCAACCAGGCCAGGCACAAGACTATATTCAGCTTCCTCTATATTTTCCTCTAAGTAATTAATCTTGCATGCATTAGTAACACTTATCTTAAAATAGTTCATTTAACACAAATTATCCAAATCAATAGAATATTAACATAAATCATATAACAGATTACCCAGAAATATTTGATATGTGTGAGAAACTCCTAGGAGAAAGTAGAGAAGTAGGAAGCAACCCTTTCCTAAAGAGTCAGTGAAGCACATGTGAGGGTCAGTCTAAGTGGACTGTAAAATACTCCCAGCCAACATTCGGAGGATGATAAGTCCTGGATCAGAGAGGACAACCTATGCAGTAGGGCCTGCCCACACCCACATCCTGTGTCTGGCAGACATCCCTGAACATCCCCTTGTCCTCCAAGTTCCTGCCACTGCAATTTCTCCAACAGGTCATAAAAAGAACCTTATTTTTGAATAAGAAAAATAACCTAAAATGCACCATCTGTGATGGAATTTTGCTCTTTTATTTAGTGATTTCCATCTCAGTGCAAGAAGTCTACGGGAAGGAGGGATTTAGATGAGCTGGGTTGACCACAGACAGGAAGAAACCTTCACAATTTTAGGACACCCTCCGTTGTCCAAAGGAAGGAAGAGCTAAGAGGCCTCTGTGTAAAGGAAACCCTTTAACTGCTGATACTGGCTCGGTCCAAGAACAAGGGTGTGGTCTCTGCGCTCCTCAGAAGGGACCCTCGCCCACCACCCTGCTCTCAGGAATCAGCCATTTTCTCTTTTTCACAGAGAGGGAAAATTCTTTTTTGCAAGATGGGGTTCTTCCTGAACCTCACCCACCTTCGGTCTTCCTACAGATTTCTAGGGATAAAAATCTCTATGTGTAATTAAAGGCTGAGCTGACCTAATTATGTTGATGAAATTTTCAGTAGGGATTTAATTCCCTCCAGCATTCACTCCGCTTTCTTTGCTCTCAAACATCTTTCCTCGGGCTCATTCCACGCCGTTTTTAGAGGCAGCATTTTAAATGACCTCGCACAGGCATAGTCTCCAAGGCAGCAACTGATTAGGAAGCCTGCAGCAGGCGTGAGTGAATGAAAACACATTTCAGATAAGGCATTCTGGAGTGTTTTATTCACGCACACAATCATTTCCCCCTTCTTTAGTTTCCTTTCCTAACCAGCAAGCCATGCTAAATAACGTCCACTCTGCAGGAGGGAAGCAGGTGTTTTAGAGTGTTTTGTGGACACAAAGAAATTAAGAAATACAAAAATGCAGGAGCTAAGGACGTACAGAATTAATGGGAGAGGCATTACTCTCACTGCGGGACCCTTTACTATCCAAGTCCTTGTGGTCAACACATTGGAGTAAAACATGTATTGGTGAGATTTTCACCAATCTTTGGTGGTTGAAAAGGGGCCTCTGATGAGCACGTTAGGACAAAACTACAGTACTTGTTTCCAAGAAAATGCTTTGCAAGTGCTCAAAATAAGTGGGTGGGGCTGGAGGGTCCTCAGATGCCCCCAAGCATCTTATGCAAATGCCGAGATTCCTCTTTCCTCAGCTTCTCACCTTTTCTCTCATTTGTACCCATTTGTTACTCAAACACACTTCACTAGAAAAAATAAATTTAAATTTATAAAACATTCTGAGAAAATGTATTTTAGCTTTTAAATGATGCTTCCAAAAATGCAAAGAATATGAACAAGCATTCTTGCCAAAGAAGAATTTGGGTTGTTTTCACTACAATATGATTTTAAAGTGTATTTCTCAATGCCTATGTCCAGTCTTACAAAAGTGATCTGTGTATAATACTAATCATTGTTGACAATTTTCCTTTGCCTTTCCAAAACCTTAAGTCTGGGAAAGCCATTATCTCCAATGACTTTTTAAGTTGTTTGTGACTAGGTTTAACTATTACAAAAAAAATATTCTTTTCTCTGCTGGCTGTTCAAGAGATCTTCTCATTTTCAACAGATTAGTGTTTTACACATTGTTATTTTATTTTGAAATTTGGTCGTCTCTTTAATGAAATTAACTTTCTTTTTGTGACCTAGTGGCTACAAGTGTTCCTAAGTCTCATTTACCATTATAAATGTCACAGAAAAATTAAGTTGTCACTAAAGAGAATTAAACTATAAATGGCTTCTATATGTTGAGAAATTTCTTTTTTACTTTAATTTTTAAAGAATGAGGGTATAAATTAGTAAATGTAGTAGGCCATCTCTAGTTTTACGATAATTAGCATGGATCACAATGAGGCCATCATTATCCAGCCAGATATGTTGTGTCTGAAAGCTGGGTGCTGATCCTGTGCTGTCTCTCATTGCTCCCTTTGTCTTAAAGCTGAGTGCTGATCCTGCATTGTCCCTCATTGCTCCCTTTGTCTGAAAGCTGGGTGCTGATAGTGTGCTGTCCTTCATTACTCCCTTTGTCTGAAAGCTGGGTGCTGATCCTGTGCTGTCCCTCATTGCTCCCCAGCATGGCCTCCTCTATATCTGCTTCATTCCTTTCAAAGCACTCAGAGAATGAGTGTGGGCTATTTCTACTCCAAAATGTTCTCTGTGGCTTCAGACTAGGTGCCCTTAGACACTCCTACAGGAGTGACTTCCTAAGCGGTATTATGTACTGGATTGAAAATAAAAAAGCCAATAAATGAAGTTGTAGTTAAGGTATTAGGAATGGAATATACTATTGGCTAGGAACTTTAAACCAGGGTTTAGGAAAACAAACAAGAGCATGAATGTTGGCATAATCCTCTCTGTTCACAAACTCGAGAAAGCTGACCTTCCTATAGCAAGGTGATTTAGTTCAAAATCCATGGCATCTTTTCACTCTTTCCTTTCAGAAACAGGAAGAGCAGGCTATTATAAAAGATGAGTCAAATGTAGGTGGAAACTATGAACTAGCAAAATGTACTCCAATGGAATATTTTCTATATTTATAAACTGGTTGTATCTCTACACTCTTCCAACCTCTAGTGTGCTAGAAGGAAACCAAGTGAAATACATCACACAAGAGTGTAAAATGTCACAGCACTTGCTCCAAGCAAATTCCCCAGGCTATGGAAGGCAGAAAGATGGGTCTACCCCATAAGTCAAAAGGGTTTGTATGTAAAATCTACAGAAAGGGAGGAGAGAACAAATCCTCTTTTATGTACTTTTAGTTAAGGGAGGACGCTTGAAAGACCATATTGATTTACTATTTTTTATTTTTTTCTTTCTGACATATTGTTTGTGATTGACTGCTAATATTAAAAGATGAATGCTGAAATTATCAATGTATGAGCATTTAAACAGTAGAGATGTTTGTTTGAGGCACCGCTTAATTTAAAGTTACTACTTCAGGTGAAGGGAGTTTACTGCAGCTTTGCAAACACAAAAATGTGCTTGCTCACTGGAGAACTGGAGAATGTTATATGTCTCAGAGGAACCCAATATTACAGATACCCTCATTTTTCATAGGATGCCCAAAGATGCTCTTCAGCTAGATTTACATTCTGCCTAGAAGTACTTTGACTTTCTCTAGTTTAACCCAAGGGTCACTTTCTATAGATAAAGCATGGCCTGTGACTGAATGGTGGAGATAAATACGACACCTTAGTGTAAATACTTAGGAACAGACAGAAAAGGCTTTCAGGACTCTACTTGTTAAGTCAAAGTATGCAATGACTCTATCTCTCCCTGATCTGAGCTACTTTGTTTATCTCCTACCTGTCCAAATCCTAGTGAATCCAGGTTCACACATTTGGCTTCCGTGTCCTCATTGGCCATGGGAACTCACACTCAGGTCAGCCTTTTTCAGTTCAAATGAGCACGTTGGCCATAAGTTCTTATACTGCATTATACATTTCTAGAACTTACTTCTGCTTTTAATGAAATTGAGAGCTCGTACGTGCAATCTTCAACATCAGTGACCTAAGAAACACTTCTAGGACATGGTGAACTATAGTAATTACCAGGACAGATGACTAGGAAATCAAGCTTTGGGTTTTAACACCTAAGCATTGTGGCTCTGCCTGCAAGTAACTTACCTCTCCTGAGCCTTAGTTTCTTTGTTTGAAGCATAAAGATGGTTAATCACTACCTGTACTGTGATGGCCACTGGACACCTTTAGGATAGTGCTAAGCACAAAAGATTTGGAAAGGTTAATACTGTTTTTATCATGATGATAATTGCTATTTTGTTAGTTTATTATTGCCTATGGAGTGTAACACAGACCCTAAGATGTGTTTTATGTCTTCAGATAGTAATAATTCACTCTCTGAAAGGCAATATCCCTCACCCCAATGTATGGATCTATTCTGTCCATGGAAAACTGCATGCACTTGTTATATTGTAGCAGTTCTAGATCCCCTTGGGGCTGCATCTCTCTCTCTCGCTCTCTCGCTCTCTCACTCTCTCTCTCTCTCACACACACACACAAACACACACACACATGCACACACACCCACACATGCACACACACACATATTGGGAAACAGATGTATTACTTTGAAGACAAGCAATAATAATGACTTAGTACAAAGTAGTAACTTTCTCACTGTTGAGTGAAAAATAAATATAAAGTAAAAATAATTCAATGAAATTTATATGATTACATTTTGATAGAATACAATAAACAACAGCATTGCTATGCCTAAATAACTAGAAAGTTCATAATTACCCCACTTTAGGTCTTACGAGTCTGCATCACCTCATTGTCACCTTGCAACAAGGGGGAACCTTATGCTCCAATATCCAGAAAACAAAACTTGTGGTGACTGAACAAATTTTTTTTTAAATCTAGCTCTTACGGAATATAAAATTGAAATTCAAGGCCCTTCTGGTCTTTCCCCACAAACTGCAAGCTTATGAAAATTTACAGCAGGCACTGACAGCTGAGAAAGGAGGCTGAAATTGCTCTCCTCAGCTCTGATTTTCCCCAGGTAAATATCATGTCACCTTACCAGATCACAAAGGACACAACTCTCCCGCCTTCGGGACACAGTTAAAATATAGCAAGAGAATTGTTTCATTGTGCAGCCTCATTTTGTTCTCTGTGTTGATGTTACTATGCATGTTGTTTCCTTTCCTCTCATCGCCTATTTCCTTTTTCTTTTCTTTCCCTTTAACTCTCCAACAAATCACCATAGTACGCACAATACCCCAGACAGTTGACTCAAAACAATTAGCCCTTAGTACAACTTTAGACCGAAATCTCTTTTTGTTGGATGTCCTCTTACAGCATATACAAACCTATTCAGGAAAATGCCTACTGTGGGAAGCAGAGTTTAATTCCTCAGTGTGGTGTATGAGCTACCCTTTTACCCCATTCTGCCCAGACAACACAAGACTGAATTTAAGGTTGTGCCATTCACTCTGGGAACATCAGATCTTCAGTAAAGGAGCTCTCAGTTCAGATCTGCAAAGATGAGATTGTGAGT
>LOJH01012222.1:15000-25780 GCA_001685095.1 Ellobius talpinus
ATTCCAGATAATCAAAACTCATAATGATCAAAATATAAGAACAATCTAGTCTGCTTTCTGCATATACTGTATATGTCTCATTAAAAACATAAAAACATACAGTATATATAGACCCATAGATTCAGTAAAGAGTGGGTATTTTCTCATATAAAGACTTCTGTAATAATTTATGTAAATATATATGTATAAATATAAAAATCTATATATATGTTCCAATGGAAGTGGACACCTAGAGAATGAAGTGAACTTCCATATCATTTGTAGTTTGAGAATCTGTGCTAAAACAAAAACATCCTCATAAACAAAAACTTCAGAATATAGGTTACACCGAAGATTTAACTTTTTTCCTCAGGGACAATTTCTTTTCACATTTTAGGGTTTAAAAGAGGAGGAAGTGGGGATTGATAAAAAATCCCAAGTGATTAAAAAAAATTTAACTACAAAAAAGGAACTGTGATTTAATGACCCCAATGTGCATGCTTCCAAATGACCACTATGAAAACTATGATTTATATTAAAAAGAAAAAAATCAAAATAACAATAAAATCACATACATTAGAGAAAGGGCAGGTCACAGGGTTATCCTGGCAGCCCTCTGGAAACTAACCATATGTTGCTGTATTAAAATAGCATTTGGGCCCCCCAGAACTTTCTAGATATGCCCCTGCTCAAGTATGGCAGGAAAATTCACCTCAGAAGAAAAAGCTAATCTCTGAGCAACTCTAGGCCCTGTCTCGTGTGGTGGGGTTCTCAAGGCCCCCCGACACACACACACACAGCTGTAGGTACCACAGGCACAGCTGTAGCGAGAAACAACGGTGGTTACTGTCTTATCCACTGCTTTGTTACCTGACGCAGATTCCTGGTGACTTTCACATCATGCCAGGCATTATCATTAAACTTTCCATTCACGGGCTCCACTAGCGCTTCAAAGGCCCCTGATCCCAAATTAATGACCAGAGAGACAGCTCCATTTTTCAAGGCAAGATTGACATAATCTGCTGATTTCCCTGTGTGAAGCATCAGTCCATTCCTCTGAAGAGTTTTAAAGGACAGGGTTATTTCGTCGCTGCTGCTTTGGATGGGGTTCTGTGACAGGTCGTAGCAGAAGTATTCAGAGCCCTTGAATGTGGCGATGTACTCTTCCTTTCCTAGAGGGAAACAGACAGACATGCCTAAGTCAGCAAGCACGTGACATGGCACTTAATAAATGACCTTAATAAATGCAGCTGATGAACTCTCCTTAATACACACTCAGGACCACAGCACAGCTGTCAGAGACTCAGGTCGTGCTGTAGGTGGCAGTATCCTTTTAACGAACCTCTTCAGGTACTGGATCATCAACTACAGTAGCTAAAAGTGGCATTCTTGAAAATTCAATTAAATTTTAAGTATCACTGTAAGAGCTCTGATCGGACAAGGCAGCTCTGTGTTATCTTTAGGACATGAACCACGTACCATAAATGCATATTGGATGGGTCCTGTCGGCTGATAACGATGGACTCCACTGTCTGCCACATTTGTACCATCCAACTGAAGAATTAGTTTTTAGGGAGATATGTATATTCAAAGATCTTTCTCAATGAAGATCCAAACATTTTTTGTCACTGGAGGACCATACAGCTTTTTAAGTAAGGGGAAAAGAAGAAATTTGATCTGGGAAAAGCCAATCTCCTATAGAGTATGTATGCACTCCTGCCCTCATGGAGGAGGTAGTTATAAAAAGCCTGCTGCTGTCAGCTGGATGGATAGCTGGTCTCACTGAGCAGATGGTAGGGCTGGCTGCTGCGAACCCGATAAGAGATCCAGAACAACATCATAGAAGCAGCATGCAAATGAAGTCTCCACATTCTGTACATAGCTCCATCTTTAGTATATTTAGAAGTTACAATGTGGATTCCACCACATGCCAGACAGATCAAACAGAAATGTGGCCATTTGGGAAGAGCAGTCTTCTCCCACCAGTAAAGTCAGGCAACCAAAGGAAGTTGTAAGTCAAATGTGCTCATGACTTCCCAAGCAATGATGGCAAATGTGATGAGACACACAAACAAAACACGACCATGGAAAAAACATCCTAAACAAACAAAAATCAAAAACAACAACAAAAGAGGCCTTATGGTTAGAAATCAGCTTATGATAAACTAGAAAGATAATTATGAGTGCTACAAAAGGCAAAAAAAAATCTGTTTTGTTGATAACACAGCATCTCTATTAGCATGCTGGAATATTCAGGAACCAGCATGAGATTTAGTTCTCCCCTGACAATAGATTTTTCCTCTCTGCTCTAATTTTCTGTTTTGTTTGAGACAGTCACTATGTAGGTCAGGTAGGCCTCCAGCTGACAATCCCCCTTTCTCAGCTTCCTGAGCACTAGGATTACAGGTATGCACCATCAAGCCTACCAAGACAATGATTTTTCAGGACTACTATCATTTGCTAGTTTAATTCATGTCATAGATTCAGAACCCAGTTCAAGGTTTCAGGTCTTCAAAGCCAGACGACTCGACTTTCTTGAAGCAGCTACGTATGGATAGACCATGTCACTAGTCCTGCCAGCATCCTCAATGACGACTGGCAAGCAAGTAGTAAAATCTAGCATTCGTGGAAAACAGACCAAGTTCTAGTGAGAGTTACAGGAAACTGATTCACAGGAAGAAGTGACCTTAAGTAGAACTGGGCACCTCCTGCATGGTAGATCCAGTACTGCTCTTTAGTGACGCTCAATGAACACAGCAGACCTAATTTCTGCGTCAGAATGATTCATTGGGGATATCTGAGTCCCAGGAGAGTTTACTGTGACAACTGTTTCTATTTGACAATAACTAAGCACCAACAAAATGTGTATTTAGATCTCATTTGACTACTTGGTAGCTGTCATGTCACTGAAGGAAATGAAGC
Organism: Ellobius talpinus; assembly: GCA_001685095.1. Classification (NCBI taxonomy): domain Eukaryota; kingdom Metazoa; phylum Chordata; class Mammalia; order Rodentia; family Cricetidae; genus Ellobius; species Ellobius talpinus. The sequence goes on from LOJH01012222.1 coordinate 17,902, forward strand.
ATCTTTTAAATGTCAGGGTCTGAGACAGTTAGTGACACTGATCCTTCAGTGGTGTGGGTCCATAAGGCAAAGGAAGAAAAAGTGCATGGCAGTGTTGGTAAGGAACACCATTTTCCCCTTTGTCTCCTCAGTGGAATAAATGCGTCAAATATTATAAAACCTACAGCACATTTGATTTTGAAAAGGAAAATGCTCTCTTTAGCATCAAAACTGGGGAAGGGCGGGGAAGAGGATTCTCATTATTAACATCTCAATTCAGTACACTGCAAACCAGAGTTAGCACTATGAACATTATAAAGATTACAATTGAGGACAATAATGACGCATTAGCAAATTATGGTTGTGTAATTGGAAAGACCAAAATGATCCATGGATATGTCTGGCTTAGAAAGGGCACAGGGCTTCTTAGAAGCAGAAGAGAGTTCCTTTAGTGAATTCCAGGAAATGTATAGATTCAGGAAATCTATAGATTCAGGGAAACTGAATTCCTAAAGGGTTTTTAAATTGAAGTAATAAGGTGATTTTCCAAGTTCTGGACGAAAGCAATGCAGCCAAAATAGCTAAGATATGTCAGAGAAGATGTGACAACTTCAGCCACCCTATGTACTGGTACATGTAAGAAACATGACAAGTAAGACAAGGGATTGAGACAGGAAGAGAAGGATAAAAACAGCTCTAAATACATATGCAAATAATTTACATTAAGCTCTGCACTTCAGGTAAAGAGGAATGATAGGACCATTAGCTAATAAATAGTGCTGGGATATTGAGTTATCTGTACAAACAAAATGAAATAAATCAATTCTAGCTGTTCTAAGGCTAAAATTAGTATGGAAAAATACTGTAAAATTTGCTTAAGACAGTAAACTGTGACATGAAAGTATATAAAACATCATATAATAACACTAAAATATTGATTAATCCAAATTAAAATAATAAAATCCATTTATCATTAATACCACAAAAGTATAAGAAATTAAATAAAAATCTGAGAAAAATATTTCCAATTCATATCAATGGCAAAGAATTACAGCACAGTTAGCTGGGCGGTGGTGGTGAAGGCTTTTAATCCCAGCACTCAGGAGGCAGAGGCAGGCGGATCTCTGTGAGTTTGAGGTCAGTCTGGTCTACAAGAGATAGTTCCAGGACAGGCTCCAAAGCTACAGACAAACCCTGTCTCGAAAAACCAAAAATTAATTAATTAATTAATTTAAAAAGATTACAATACAACATCCAGGAAGCTTTCCAACAAATCAATACTAAAAAGACCAATGATGGAGAAAATGAGTAAACAGACAGCTTCCAGAAAACTATATAAATAATATAAATTGATAGTTTCATTAAAATAAGTATGGAGAAATCAATTTATATTCAAATATTTCACAGCCAAAAATAACAATTAAAAATTAAGAAAAAACAAATTTTGATAAAGCTATTGATAGATTTCTTCTCAGCCATTATTGACGAGAAGGCTGATGAGGTGAAAGCTGACCGGCTATGTCATCTCTGACTGGCACTGTGCTCCCATGGCAGTTTCACAGATGGTGAGCTATACTTTAGGATGTCATCCCTCTAACCTTTTACCGTCACTCTGAATAGATCTCTGGACTGAAGATATTTTAAAGACCTTCTTTTAACTCCACTCTTCCATGTATATTACTTAAGACAATAAAATCTGTAGGATTCAAATGACCATCCACTTCACAAGACACACAGTCACAGAAGGCTAGAACCTAATCTCTCATCTATATACCCAGTAACTGTCTGATGACACCATGTCACTGGTGGAAAGGAGTGTGGAATAGCATTCTGAGATGATGGGAAAACACAGCAATATGTTTGTGAACATAGTAAGAGTTGATTGTTTAAGAATGAGGGGAGCAAATATTCAGATTCTGTGAAAGTACCTAAATAAGGTCCTCAGACTTTCAGAGGCAACTGCATTCCAGAGACCTCACATTGTTGGGAGGTATTAAATAACAAAGAGAATATATGACTTCAGGTTGATCATCTATATACTGAATAATATAATATAGGTAAACGTAAAAGTAATAATGTGAAGCAAAACCAACAATAATGAAAGAGCCAGACATGAAGTTTAAAGAATTAACAAGTAGCATTATTGATATTGTAAATTGAGACATACTCTACCAAAACTACCTTTGGTAGAGTTGATGAGCTTCTGCTCCTAATTGGGGCATTGGCTGTAGTAAGCTCAGAGTGCAAAAATTCAGTTATGTTTTATGATTGTGCAGTTCTTGGTATATGTACTGTTTTCAATATTAATTTAAATCATCAGGATGACTAAGCACAAATTAAATTATCTTCATCCAATATGTTCTTCTTGGAGCTGGGATTCATCAGTTAAAAGCACTTGCTGATCTTCCCAAGGACCTGGGTTTGGTTCACAGCTCACATCAGACAGCTTACAACCACTTATAACTACAGCTTCAGGGGTTAGAACACCCCCTTCCCACATCTGAGCACATTCACACACATGTGGCACATAGGAAAAGTTCAGACACCTAAATAAAAATGAATAAAAACTGAAAATAAAAAAATTTCCATTAAAAGAATGATATAAGAAAAATGCTGTACATATTAATGATAAAATTATTCATGAAATCTAAAACAATAGCAGTAGTAAGATTTTAGTAGTTACATTTAAAAATACTTTTCAGTGTATGTTAATAACCTAAAAATTGCTCTTCTTAACAAGCATATAAGATTCAGCAAAGAATATAGTATGCATAAGCACAATATTCATGAGTTAACTGATAGATGTCAACATGAAGGCAGACCCTCACTAATTAGACACATGTTATAGAGCTCCAGAGATTTAAAAAATAAGCTGATTATAAACATGGAGAATTTATCTAAGTGTTCTGCTAACATGCATCCTGTTATTTTTAAAGTTGAAAGAAGAGTCGTAGGAGGGTGTCATATGATTCAAATCCTATTCTAGTTTCATACATTAAAAATAGGTGAAAATAAAATTTCCTGAAAGAAAGCTCAATGGATGAATTAGAATTCTATATGTTCTTGATAGTCTGACTTGAACAAAGTTAAATTTGGTGGACTAAACCTGAGCTCCCATTTGAGCCATCTGATTGAATCTCGCATAGGAATAGTAACTATGACTTCTCAACGTCAGGGTAAATTTCCTGGGAGATTCAGCAGATGAATTAAAAATGTGAATAGACGCTAAGAAACTGCACTCCTGATAGCTGGCATAAAGGAGGGTGAATGGTGCCTTTCTTCGCGCTGCTCAGTCAGACCTGTTCTCAAACTCTTCATACAAGACGTACTATCTGGGTATCTCCTGAAATGCCAAAATGCTTCTAGATTAAATTCCAAAATATGTTTTAAACTCTCTAAAGGAAGACCTGAGGGATGTGATAGAATCTTCATATACCAGGGATCAAATCCGTCAGAAGAATAACATCCTAACTAATAAAAATTAGATCTTGATGTGATAAAGATTTCCTTATGATGAGTCACATGTTGAGCATTTCATCTGATAAAAAACAAAAATAAATAAAACAAATTTCTCAATTAGAACACCTTAAACATAAGCCATATATTAAACTGGGTGGTAGGTTCAGCACATAAATCCCTTTCTATCCAAAAATATCAATGATTCAACTTTATCTGAGGTACAAAAAAGATTTTGGATGATTTTCCAAGTTCTTAACAAAATTTTCTCAAGCAACATTCTTTCTTATTTCCTGAATGGGGTATAATCTCATTAACATGACCTATTTATACAACTTTCAAGATCTCTGAACTTCACAAAACAAAAATGTCTAAGCAAAACACTGGGCATTTTAAAAGGAAGAATGAGCAGAGCAAGGCCCCACTGCCCACACTTGCACGAAGAACTGTCAGATCCTCTCTCTTGTAAAGAATCTGCTCTATATCACAGCTCTGGATGTCTTTGCTTTTCAAATATAATCCCAACTCATATAAATTTGTAAGACTTTACTATAATTGTGTGAGTCTAAGACGGTATTCAATACAAATCAGAAACTTAAATTAACAAGTGATTAAAAACAACCACACACAAATAAAAATTTGAGTAAAAGGCCTGCTTCATTTCTTTCTCCACTTCAGAAATCAAGTACACAAGACTGTCACAGCAAAAGGATCCTTGACTTAACAAAGACAATCGCTTGTAATTTATACTTTTAAATTAAATAATAAGATTGGTTGTCTCAGACAACAAAATTAAAACAGAAACTAGTAAACTTTGCCTCTTGAAATTCCTGTCCAATTAAGTCCTCTGTTTCCAAGTAATCCAACAGAAAGTGACATCATTTCATTTGTTCTAACTCTTTATAAAGTTAAACCTAAGTCCTTATTATAAGGAAAATGACACTAATTTAAAGAAATAGGAGTTCATTTTTAGATTTACTTAATAAAAGATTATAAAATATTATATATTTCCTAAATATAATTGAACACGTATAAGTTCTGAGGCAAACCTTTATTATTGTACAGTAATAAGACATACTTTACAAAATATTCAATTATTTATTTTACCTTAGATAAATGTAAAGCAACTGAGAAACAACCAAATTTCAGTGAAATAATGCAAATGAAGATATAAAATCTTTAAAATATACTTGAGATAGTGAACTATGTAAGTTAAAGAAGAGTCCAATATTATTTAGATCAATGTTCATTTGTTCATCAGGTTGAAAAAAAAACCAAAATGAAAATTATGGGAGCATTTCTAATTGGGAGACAAGATGAAGAGAATTCTTGCTGTCTTGATCCCAGCCTCAGATTCCTCTTAGGATCTCAATATTATAATAATACATAAACCATTTGTATATAACCAAAAAATGGATTTCAGCTTAACTTGAATGCATTTTTACAAAAAGTAAACAAAAATGGTTCAAGACTCTGGCACAATGCCCTTCAGATTCAGTTGGGAATGTGATTTGAATGCTTAAATAACAACAGGGGCTGGTAGCCAGGCATGACAAGCCTCTCTCTATTGAGAGATGACAGTGATTTTACACAAATCCAGGGGAAATACAAGGAAAGTAATGAACAAGTACCCTGATATTCACAAAGTATTCAGTTCTGCAATGTTTGTGACCATGTCAGTCTCAGGCCCCAATTGTCAAGTCTTGACATAGCTTGATAAGTATGGACCTTAAAATGATTTTCTGCAAGAATTTATGAATTCTCTGGGTTTCAATAAATGGTTACTCAATAAAGAGATAAACCCTGAAATACAAATATTCTTAAAACAGATTTATAGGTATTTCTCTAGAAAATGAGGCATACAATTCTCATTTTTGAGGTGGATATAGAAGACACCATTTAAAATAGGAAGCCACATTATTGCTTACTTGGCCATGATAATACAGACTAGACTATTTAATCAAATTTCAAAGAGTAGCCATTGAAAACACCCCACCTCTCCAGAATCAGAGCAATACTGCTTTTAGCTCTAAATCTTTATCATACGAGTTATCCACATACTTGGCCATTTGGTAAACCATTTTAAATTCTATAATTGGTTTTTTCATTTAGATACAAATAAAGGCATCATGGAAAGTAAACAGAGTATAGAGAACAGAGTATGAATACGGGACAGCACTAGCTGAAGTGAAAATAACCTCTTAGCCCTCACTATTCATAATGTGGCCTGGAGACTGTGTCATTATTATATTTGGAAATATTCTGAAAACCTTGAGTGTGTCAGGATGCCTGGCCACCCCTAATCTGTACTATAAGAGGATTTTTCTGATTGATGCTTGTGTAAACTGTGAAGATTTTATTGTTAAATAGAATCTTATAGTGCTGCAATGTAAAAGAAAGCCATCATATGTTCCTACCATGTTTTTACAAAAAAATAAACATTCAGTTCAATCTCTGTATCTTTTGATCATAGAAAAGAAACCCAGGAAACTGTAATGACTGTATCTGATCAGTGTATAAATGTGTCAAATATCCACTTAATATGCATCCCAGCAGAGTCCAGGCTTTAAATCGCTGAAATAATGGCTGATTTCTTATTCTCAATGTGTTTCCTCTTTAGTCAATATTACAATAGAATTACCAGTGGGTTTGGAAACTCGCTAGTTCTCTTCTAAAGAAATCTACAGGGTATATTCTGCTGCTGCTGTCTAGCAAACCATGGTGGTTTGTGAACAAACTTAATAGGTTCATGGAGTTGAACATGCAATTCTTTCTCAGAATATCTTTAGTCATATAGTACTTTGGCTAAAAAGTTAGCACCACACACACACACACACACACACACGCACATATGCACCACACACACATACACACACATCACAAACACATATACCACACACACAACACTATGCACACACACATACGCACCACACACACAACACCACACATACACACCACACACAAAAATACACACACACACAAACACACACACACACATCATGTACTCTAGATGTGGCCAGACTCAGCAAATACAGATAGGCCCTCATTACCACATTTCCACTTGTGATTAAGTGAACTAGGAACACTATAACACTATTAATATCTAAATGGAAGAAACTTACAGTGTCAAATCAGATTCCATCACATTTAAGAGAAGAAGGGGAATTCCTTGGAAGAGACAAAGAACATATTATGCTGGCATCCTCCACAGTCGAGTAAAGAGAGAAGCCAATACATGTGCATTAAATACAATGAGGGTTGAAATAGGTAGAGATGTCATTTGTGTAATAGCACCCCTCCCCCTGGTTCTTAGAAGGTTTGACCAAGGTTCTGGGTTTATATTACTGATTTATTGCTACTGACTTATTAAAAGAATGCAAACAATAAGTTGGCTTGCAGTAAAACCAGTATAAGCTAGGTCACTTGGACAATAGAATTTCCTCCCTCCCTCCCTCTCTCCCTCCCTCCCTACCTCCCTCTCTCCCTTCCTCCCTGCCTCCCTCCCTCCCTCCCTGCCTCCCTCTTTCCTTTCTTTCTTTTCTTTTTCTTTCTTCTTTGTGTTTTTTGGAGACAGGTGTCTCTGTGTAGACCTGGCTGTCCTGGAACTTGCTCTGTAAACCATGCTAGCCCCTAACTCAGAGATCCTCCTGCCTCTGCCTCCCCAAGTGATGGCATGAAAGGAGTGTGCTACTACTACACAGTTCTTTTTTTAATTAAAGAAAGCAGAAAGGACCCTGGAAATTAGTTACATGACATTGATTTCAAGAGAAGAGAAAGCATATTACGTTCAAAGATGACACATGCAAAGCACCTGGAGCTGAATGTGACAGGAAAAAGGAGATTAATTTGTTGGGGGAGGCTGCCTGTTCATTTCCTGGCCACCCAAAATCCTGAAATAATCACACAGAAACTGTATTAATTGCAGTACTGCTTAGCCAATGACTCTAGTGTATTCCTAGCAAGCTCTTACATCTTAAATCAACTATTCCCACTATTTTATATTTTACCATGAGGCTCGTAGCCTACTGGAAATGTTTCAGCTGGTGTCTCATGTCTTTCTCTTCTGGCAGCTTTATGGCTTCTCAGTGACTCCTACCTACTCTCTCTGTATATCTCTTTCAGACTAGCTTTACTCTGTTAAGCCATTGGCCAAAAGCAGCTTCTTTATTAACCAATGACAATAAAACAAATTCACAGCATACATCACTTCTCCTTTTCTGTCAAAATAAAAAGGAAAGTTTTAACTTTAACAAGCAAAATTACAGGTATCAAGCAAGAATTACAGTAACAATCTTTATGTCTACTTTATCTTTCATCATAACTAAGGAAAACTATGATTATTATTATTACTATCTATTCTTCAATTCCATCAAAGACCCCAGAAGAATATAATATTATCTAAGTTAACAGGAAGTACATTTTAAGCAACTTCCAAAACTCTAGA
>LOJH01012223.1:0-15835 GCA_001685095.1 Ellobius talpinus
CCTAGTGCCCACCCACCTCCCTAGTGCCCACCTCCCTAGTGCCTCTAGAGCTGGGATTAAAGGTGTGAACCACCACCTCTTGGCTCTGTTTCTCTTTTAGACTGATACAATCTTGTGTAGCCCAGAGTAGCCTTGAATTCACAGAAATCCATCTATCTGCCTCTGTCTCCCTAGTTCTGGGATTAAAGGTGGGTGCCACCACTGCCTATCCTCTGTGGCTAACTAGTGTGGCTAGCTCTGCACTCTGATCTTCAGTCAAGTTTTATTTGTTAAAGCACAATCAAAATATCACCACATAAAGGGACTGATTCTTTCTTTGTAACTGTAATACGCAGCCTGCCAGTAAAAGAACTGAGATTTTTACCTTGCTTTGTTACACTCTATTAAGTAACCTACAACTAATTACTTAGATGTGAATGTATGTGGGTTCTTGGGATAACTTTGTCTAATCATGTAAGGGAAATGAGAACATGTTTTCTACCTGCATACCTCATAATCATTCACTTGAAAAATAAAAGGTAACCATACTGTAATTTTTATATTGCCTGAAAAGATTTTGTTTGGCTGTATAAACTATAGAGAAAAAATAGGAGACAAACTGAGACAGAAGGTGATAGAAAGACCCTAAGAGAGTATGTTTGTTTTTTCCCTTTTTCGTGTGCTCCTGATAGTTAAGTTTAGACCCCCTTGCCAGCCCCAGAGAATTAAGTTTTACTCCCATGGACAGAACAGTCAACTTGACTGACAGTCCACTGACTCTGTAGGTGCCCCCTCGAACTCCAAGTTTCCTGGAGGCTGATCCTTTGGGCAGCGATACCTGGTGCCTGAACATCTGTGTGTTAACGTTTATCCCTCACCATACTTAATTTTTGTGCATTGTGGCATAAGGGACATGGAACTGAGACAGAGTGTGCTCACGCCACACTGTCAGTGACATTTCAGCTTACATTGTTGCAAAGATTGCACATGACCTCAAGAGCTCATGGAACTGTAAAATGTCAAATTATTCATTAATGATGAGTGGCAAGAAACACTATTATTTGTATCTAAATTTTTGAGTAAATTTATGTATTTTAATTTTTATAATTACTGTGTTCAGAGGTTGCTTAACAAAATTCCTAAACCTTGGAAAAGCAATTCTTGAAAGCTAACTTGTGATGCTCGCAGTCACCAGTGTTCAGGGTTCAAATACCACAGCAAGATTTTGCTAAAAGCTGTGATAGCATGACCAAAGTAATTTATGGAAAAAAAGAGTTCATTTGGGCCTACCATTCCAGAAGGATGTGTCCATTACAGTTGGAAATGAAACATAGTATCAAGAGGCAGGCATGGCAGCAAGAGCTAGATGCCCAGAGATCACATCCTTTCCCCCAAGCACTAAACAGAGAGAGAGCAAACTGGAGGAAGGGTGTGCATAGCTTTAAACCAGTGGTTCTCAACCTATGGGTTGGGACCCCTTTAGGAAGTCAAAGGACCATTTCACAGGGATTGCCTAAGATAATCAGAAAACACAGAGATTTACATTGGAATTCATAATAGTAGCAAAATTACAGTTATTAAAAAGCAACAAAAATAACTTTATGGTTGGGGCTGAGCACAAAACAAGGGCCTTATTAAACTGTTGTAGCATTAGGAAGGCTGAGAACCACTGATCTAAACTCTCAAGACCAACCTCCAGTGATGCACTCCCTCTAGCAAAGCCACAACTCCTTAAAGCTTCCAAACAGCACCACCAATGAGGGACCAAGTAATAAAATGCCAGAGCCCATGGGGAACATTTCTCATGTAAACCATCACAGTGTGAATCCAAGTCCTCAACAGTTCTCTGTAAGGAGTTATTTCACTCTTTGTATGAGTTAATGTTGCTTAAAAGCACTTATGTGGTGGAATATGCCTTCTCCTTCACTCCTCTGTGAGCTCCTTGAAGCTATTTATCTACTTCAGACGCCTCTGTGTTCTCAGAACACAGAAGATTAATGGGCAAAAGTCACCAATCAATAAATACAGGAAGGTATTTCCTCTAACTACATTAATGTTCTTTTCTTAAGTGACTTGTTTGGCTAATATCAAAATTATTCGTCATGATTATTATCATATAAAAGAGAAATTCAATTATAAGTAGCTCAAGTCAAAATGGTCTTCTTGGACAAACATAACAAAGTGTCTCGATTTAGATTTGAAGAAAAGAATAGCAGAACGCCGACATTTTCAGACTCACCTTGCTGCTTCTGTTTCTGTCTCATTACTGCCGATACTTTTCAGAGAAACAACTTTTAGCATTACATGTGATGGGCCCATTGGTTCCTTCAGCTACTATTTCCTGAACATCTGACTTCATAGCTGGTAGTGTGTTTAAGGTGCTGAGGGTGCTGAGGCTATTCTCACTGTTAACTTCCTAGTGATGATGAGAGCAACAATTTCCACACTTGAAAGAAAGGGCCATGAAAACAGAAATCTCAATGGCATCTAAGTAGGAGCACCAAAGTTTAATGCCTTTGCTACTTCTGATTTCTTCACTTCAGAGGGAGCTCTCCCATATTGCTACCCTGAAACCTCAGAGACTCACATATATTGTACAATTAATTTATAAACTTACTCAGGGTGAAGGGGTGGGGTAGACACCTATAAGGACACAGAGTGTTACTATGATGTAGACGTTCACACATATTTTTAAATTATTCATAGACTTGTTGGGGCTGGGAAACAGGAGGTGTTACCTAGAAGTAGACTGGCTGCTTATAGGTATGTGGATGTGTAGCTGGTCCTACCACTATAATGAATTTTCCAATATTAGATCATTTTGATTCCTACCCGCAATGGATAAAAATTCTAGCTGTTTTACTTTTTGTCTATAATATTATTTTTCACACTTCCCAATTATTAACTACAAGTTATCTGACCATAGTTTTAAATTTCCAAAAGTGAGTCTGAGCTTGTTGTCATAAAATTGCTGTCCAAATGGATATGTTTGTATTTGGAATTTATTCTTCATGTCCCTCCCTGCATTTTTGTATTTGGTGGTGCTGTTGGCGTTAATTTTATAGCATTTATATGCTTACTGAATAAAGATACTGATAAGTTGATTTTTCACTGTTAACTTTTAAGTTTTTAACTTTAATATATTCTCAGTGCACTTTCTTTTTGGCTTGTGTTCCTTTCTTAAGATTCCTAGCCTTTTCAACATCTATATTTTTCTCTAAATCATGAAGATATCATGAAAAATTATTCTACCTTATACATTTTGATCTAAAATCTGATTTTCTTCTTTTTATCCCTGCATAATGAAGTCAACAGGGTTCCTTTGGGGGGCAGGCATAGCCAAGTCTCTGTACTTGTCACAGTTTTATAGGGCTAGCTTTCTCTATAACCAACTGTTTATATATGCTTGAATCTTTTCTGTTATTTTATACTTTGTTTCATCTTTCTTTTTTGATAGTTGGGTAGATGCCACATGGCTTCATTCTTGTAGCTGTGTGATATAACTCATGAGTGATGGCACATGTCTGATGTTATTGTACTTGAAGGTGTTCCAAATTTCTCTTAGAATTTTCCACATATATTTTAGAATTGGATTGACATTCCACCAAAGTGTCCTGCTGGTATTATACTTGTGATCCTATTAGAACTTTACATTGAATAAAAAAGCTGATTAACAATTCTAGGATACTGTGCTTTCCATACTAGAGAAGTGGTACTCATCATTTCTTTATGTCATTACTAATATAACAATGAATAAACTTTTGTGTAGGAGACCATGTATTTAAATAGACTTGGTCTTATGTATCCATATGTGTTAACCTATTGGTTATTTGTCTTGTTAATTGTTTGTTATTTAGAAATATAGTTAACTTGTATACAATGATGTGTATAGATACTTCTCTAGGTTCTAATAGTTATAAATTTATGTGGATCTGCTAAAGAGATTGAGGTGGAAGGGTTCTTGAATAAAATTAGAATTAGATTAATTAAAATCAGAATAAAATTGATACTACAGGAAACATCCTAATGATTCGAGAGTGAAACAGCCTTATTTCTGAGACAACAAGCATGTATGGTCATGATAGAAGACCAGACCAGACCAATACTCCCTTAAGCCAAGGCCGTCTCTTCAGTGCTGTGAAGACCAAGGCAAGTGAGGAAACTGTAGAGAAAATAGTTGGAAGCAAAGAGCGATCAGTCTGTGATATTTAATGAAAGCACTTATTTTTGTAACATAAAATTGCAAGGTGAAGCAGGCAGTGTTGGTATAGAAGCCACAACAACTGCTTCTTTGTGTGTGTGTATGTGTAGCAGTATTTATTTATTTAAAAGATAATTCTTTATTGATTCTTTGGAAATTTCACATCATGCACCCAATCCTGCTCGCCTCCCTGTACCTCCATATGCCCCTCAACCGAAGAAAATGTAGTACATTTACACAATGGAGTATTACTACTCCATGGTAACAGTTGAGGTGCTTCATATGGATAAGCAATAAAAGCAGCTTTTTGAGATGAAATATATACCCAGTGAAGATGCTACAAAGATTGTTGGCATGACAACAAAAGATTTAAAGTATTGCATAAACTTAATTGGCAAAGCAGCAGCAGAAAATCTTGTATGAAAGGAAAACTCCATTGAAGCAGCACATTGAGTTGTCTTATTTTAAGAAATAGTCACAACCACTTCATCTACCCTGGTCAGTGTGCTGTCATTCACATTGAGTGAAGATGCTCCAAAAGCAAACGATTTCCAACTTCTTAGACTCATTTTCAATCATTAGCAAATGCATTTTTAAATAAATATGCAATTTTTTTTCTTAGACATCGTACCATTTTACACATGTAGACTGCATTATTGTATAACATGTTCATGTGTCTTGCTTTAGTTTGATGACGCAGAATCAAATCAGCAATATCTACTAGAATCCTTAGGGAGACAAATATAACTATGAGCAATCGTAAAAAAGTAGAATAATAAAATATTAAACACATTTTATATATTTAAAATTATACATGCTGAATATAATGTGCATTTTCTAATTGCTGTTAAATGTTAAAAAAGAACTAAAAATTTTTCTAATGTTAATCACAGTCTGCTTTTTGGATGGCTTTGCTGTTTGGGCTTATCTGAAAAATCTTAAACTGAATCCACAGTAAAGTAAAATACTTTGAATTCTATTTTATTCAATAATAACTTCCAAACTGAGTCAGTCAAGGACAGTCATGTTTTTTAAAGAAATTTCATAAAGCAAACTCTTAGCTTTTCTGTGCCTTATGATATTAATATTTTGTAATAAAGTAGCATTTCCCACACTGAGAGAAATCATATTGCCTAGTTAATTCTCAGAATGCTCGCAGGAACAGATTTCTGTGAGCTTTTTGGTTCCAAATGGAAAGAATGGAGAATTTAAGCTATTTATCTAGGACAGTGACTAACCTCAGTGCTGATCTATGTTACCAAGTATGCTATTCCAAGGGTTAAGAAAAGGAACTTTCAGGTTGCTTTAGGTACTAAGTCAGGTACAACAGTTTTGACTGTCTATTTAGAATATCCTGTAGGCAATCTGAAATGGAAACACTCAAACACCAATGTAAGAACACTGCCCCACAAAGCTTGAGTATTTTAGAAGGGAAGAATATTCCTGGAGAAAGGGGATAATTTGGTTTATGGACAGTTTGGCTATTGAAAGTCTTGGCTAAAATGAGCTTCTCATTTATCAATCAATTCCTTTCAAAATTCAACACTTAAACAGTTTTGTTTTTCAGTCCCTCCATGTGAAGTCTTCAGTTTCTAATACAAGTCACTAACTAGCCAAGATGTAAAGACTGTAAACATAAAACTCCCTACTGCTCGGCATCTTCCTCTTACTGAGTTCTCACAATGTGTTGTAATCGTCTCATTGATTTCCTTCAGTAATTTAGCCAAGTTCTCGAAGTGACAGATGACCGCAGGTATCACATCTGGGTGTGTGTTCTCCCATTTACCCAGTCACACAGACTGTGCAGTCAGCTGTCTCTTGCTTCCTAGACGCTGCCAAATTCTTGTATTAACTGTTAAAGAATTCAGCTAGGAGATTGCAAATGGAAACACACACACACCATGTTCATGCAAAGCAGTGTAGGGAACAATAAATCAGACCCTCTTTCATGTTGTAGTAAAAGGTACATAGGCTTTCGGATTTAGATTCTGTCTTAGCTACTTTTCCTGTTATGGTGATTTAAAAAAAATATGCTAGGCAGAAGCCACTTAAGAGAGCTAAAGGGCTTACTTTTGCCTCATGGTTTGAGCATTAATAGGAAGGAAATTCTTGAACAGAATTAGAAGTGCCACTTTCGTAATGATACTACATTAGAAAATGGGTGATTAGAGGTAGGGAAATTCCAGCAGCAGCAGTGTGAAGCGACTAAGTCACATTTCATCTCTAGTCAGGAAGACACAGGAGAGATTACAGGTACTCAACCAACTTCCTCCTTTTTATTCAATCCAGGACCCTAGACCAGGGAATGGTTACTGACACTTCTTAGATGGGTTCTTCTCACCTTAGTCAACCTAATCAAGATAATCCCTTATAGGCTCTCCCAGGGGAGAATTTACTTCATATAATCTCTCCAAGACGTGCCTGAAGACTTGTCCCTGGCTGATTCTAGATCCTGTCAAGTTGATAATCATTGTTAACTATCACATGTTTTGTTATTCATTTATTCTGAAAAACAAAACAAACAAACAAACAAAAAACCCATATTGGATGGTTCACAACTGCCTACAACTCCAGCTCCAGATGTTCTGATACCCTCTTTAGGCCTCAGCATGTATCACATGCATGTGACATACATTCACACACACACACACACACACACACACACACAGAGAGTCAGACATATATACATAATGGAAAGAATAAATTCTTTTAAAAAAATAGAAAATCTCCACTTAAGGGAGGTAAAGAGAAAATCCACTGAGGGCGAGATCAGGCTGATCACTTTGAATCAAAAATTTTGCCATTACAACAAACCTAAGAAAGTGGTTTACCTGACTTTTTCTCCTTTACACACATCTGTCAGTTAAACTTTGAGGATCCACCCCCTCTGGGTCCCCTTAGAACTTAATTTACCACCACAACCCTGGAGGTGGAAGACCCACAGCGTGCACTAGGAGACAGTAATGTTCAGTTCAGCAGAGAGTTCCATTTGGATGTTCCAAATAAAACCAGACCATATCATGTCTCATAGCTATTTTCAGACAGCTGTGTTCTGCATTTTTTTCTGCAATGGGGGGGTCTAAAGTTTCCGATGTTATGACAACACAATTTTGATGAACACAGCTGCGTTCTTCGAAGTTGAGAATACATCACTAACAATGCAGAATATGTTTCCCCAAGACAAGACCTGGGGAGAGACCTCTGAGGAAAAGTGAACACTTCTTTTGTATTTGTTAGAGGACAGTGCAGCACTATTCAATAATTATTCATCATCTGCTTTGTTGTGTAGGTGTTCTTTTTTATTAGAATGGGTCTGCCAGAAAATCTGAAATTTCTTTAGACTCCATGTTCACTTCTACGTAGAATGAGAAGCCAAAGGGTGGATTGTAAACACAGACTAGTTTTGTTTCTCGGTCACCCAGACCCAAATAATCACACAAAAACTGTATTAATCACAACAATTTTTTTGGCCTATTTGCTCAGGCTGCTTACTAACTAAATCTACATCTTAACCCATTCTAATAATCTATGTATCACTATGAGGTTTTGGCCTACTGGTAAGTTTCTGTGTCTGTTTTCATCTACAGCTTGACTCTGCCTACTCTCTCTCTAGTCTCTTCCAGCATGACTATATTCTGCCCTGGTATAGGCCAAAGCAGCTTTACTCATTAGCCAATAAAAGCAACACATACAGAAGAAATTCCCACATCTATTTATTTCATCCAATGTCTCCCAAAGACTGAAGACAATATGACATGGTGAGAATTTCATAGATGACTGAGTCTGTTACTGTTTATTATTTTGGTTCCACTTTTATTGGAGAACTGGAAGTGTGATACATCTTCCTCATTATGAATATATGTGTACACACCCAGGTATGTGTGAATGGGTGTGCATGTATATATGTGCGTGCACAAACACATACAAACTTATATACAAACACATGTATGCATGTGTGTTTACATGTGTATGTGTGTGTTTTCATGCATGTATGTGCCTGTGTGTATGTTTGTGTGCATACATGTATGTTTGAAGATGTGTGTATTTGCATATAAGGCAGACACATCCTCCCATCTTTGTATATCCACCTACATCCTGTACACACATCTCATTCTAACAAATTGTATTCACAGCCAAGTGAGTAGATTCATTTATCTAGAACAGTAATTTGCACTCCAAACTAAAGAGCTGAGTAAGGCTGTAGGCAAGAAAGAGAAAGAGAGGTTACAATTCATGCATTGTGAACTTTAAAATATTATATATTTTTTTAAAAAAAACTGTGTTCATTGTGCATTATCAGGTAGACTTAACTATATTAGTTTCCCTACCATATATGTATCTAATCTTTCCAGAACAAAAAGGTACATGTTTACATAAAATTTATTTTCAAGAAAATATAGCAAATATATTGCTGTTGCTGTTAAGATTCTTGAGCTGTTTTTTTCTAAGATACTGTTTGTGTTGAGGTAGTAGTCAAGTACTTTCGAAGATGCACACCACTCCCTGCTAAATTAAATGTTTCCTGCTCACTCAGTAGGGACCCTTCTTGCTTTTCTATAATATATAGGCTATAAATCTAGTAAATTTAGAATCACAAATAAGCTTATTTATTTCACTTAGGGAAAATCAAAAGGTAAAACACAGAGTTTTATTTTTCACACTTTCACTTATTGATTTATACTACCTTTGCTTCCCTTTTGCTTGTTGACAATATTTTTTTCATTGTGTATATATTTTCTGACAAGGTTATTTGACCTTTTCCTCTCCATTTCAGTAGACAGTCTGATTTTTATTTCTCTGTGAATTGGACTTGGTTCCTCCCATTCAGATGCCATGATTTATTGCTGACCAAAGCAACTGAGTTTAGTGAACTCACAGCTGGTTGTCTTTAGTAGCCTATTGTGAATACCATCTGGGCCTGCTGTTTCCAGCTCTTTCCACCTTTTCAAATATTATTCCCTCACCTTTAAGAAATTATGTAGTTGTTTTGGTGTGATCTCTCATAAACCTCTGATGGCTATTTTTCTTATTTTACTTCTTATAAGGTATATAGTGGAAAAATAATATCTAACTCTAAGTCAGTGCTTATTTCCAAGCACTAGCATCTGATTATGTCTAGGAATTACTTTACTCACCCCCCATAAAGCTACGTTATGTACATATTTTAATAACACATATCAAAGTCTCCTTTCTTCCTTCTCATTCTTACACAAAGGTAACAAATGGCCATTCCTAGTCTCTTGGTCTCATGCAAATACCCTTTTGTTTCTAGACATAAATGCACAGTGCTCAGATCACACATATCAAAAGATAACACTCCCCTTTTCCACCTATTCTTCATTGGTAACAGTGGATGTTCTGATCAACATAAAAGTTAAAATTATTTTTATTATGATAATGTATTAGTTTCATTTCCAGGGACCATTTCTATTACTTCCATTGCTACCTATATGATTTCCTCTGAAGTCAGTATCAAACTTTAAGTGCTGAAAAAAAACATACAAAATGTTACTCTCTATCTTCATCTTACCATGAAGCTGTTCATTAGCAACTAATACAGAAAATTTCTGATAATCTAAATTCTTGCAGTCTTGAAGCAGCTCAATCTGATTACTACTCTGTTTCTGTCATCTTTCATCCCTGATCTCTCTCCCCTGTGGGCTGTGCCCTCTTGCCTAATAGTACCCACAAAACATAAGGTCATTCCCACTTGCATGGGTATATCCTGGACACATTCTGGTTAATAATGGACTCTTTTTTTTCTTAAAAATAAAACTCAATTCCTTCCACCCTTGGCATCTTCCTAAAGTGTATGAAGTATTAATGCCACAAAATTACAGAAGAGAAATTTCTAGCACTTCTCCTCATAAAACATATAAATACAGGAAAGTATTCCTCCTTGAAAATACTTTCCCAAGAGCTAAGCTCTTGTAAGGTGAAAGATGAATACCCTAGATCAGAGAGAGGATCAGAGGCACTTTGTCTCGTTTAGTTCAGCTCCTACACAACCCAGACAGCAGAGTTTATACCTAAGGCAGAAGATAGCAAGTGTTGGTGAGGATTTAAAGAAAAGAGATCCCTTGTACACTTTGGTGGGAATTAGAAAGGACAAATGATATAAAAGTATTAGTATTTTTTTAGATTCATAAGCAAAATCTAAAGTTTATTTCATGAAAGATGAAAGTAGAATGGTGGGTACCAGAGGCTGTGGACAATGAGGAGTGAGAGAAGGTTTACTTTTAAACAGTATCTCTGTTATGCTTAGAAGTTGTGAATTTCCACTGAGCTATTGTATAGAAAAGGGCCTGTGAATAGCAGTAGTATCCTATACATTTCTAAATGCTGGAGGAGAGGATTAGGGTTTTCTTCCATACAGAAGAGTGATGAATGTTTGACGATATAAATATGCTAAATATGTTCAGCCTGATTTAAGTGTTGCAAAATATATATATATATATTGAAACATCATGTTAGCCCATTAATATATATATATGTGTGTGTGTGTATATATATATATATATATAACCTCTATGATTTCAAGTACAAATAAGAATTTTATAAGGCAAAAGAACATCAGAGCTTCACTCAGTCCCCAGCTCTGGGAAACACCTGAGGTCACAAAAGTAAGGGTAGAAAATGGCCAGTGGTACATAGTAGTATTGATGATGTTTCATCTTCCTTGGTTAAAAAAAAGTCAACAGCCTAAATTCTATGACAACCCAACAAATGAATAGAAATCTGTGTTCTAAGTAATATTTAATGCAAGAAAATCTGAAGGCTTGCATAATAGTATTTTACTAGGTGCATAAAGTGTATGTGTTTTAGGTAAAGTGCTGAGAAAACCAGATTCCTTTAGACAACAGGAATAATTATTGCAAGGATGCATCCATGAAATGGCCTTTCTAACCTTAGAGGGTTCTTTCTCTTCCATCCTAGATCTAAAAGATTTTAACTTGCCTTTCTAAAATACAAACCTTGGCTCAGCGTCTTCTGGGCCATTGAACACACAGCTGCTTCTATTCTCTTATCGTAATGTTACCTATAAAATTTGTAAAGAGAAATAACTATAAATCATTAGATTTAGATAATAGTTTCCTGTTTGCTAATAACCTATGCTCTAAGGGAAAGTATCTACATTTACATTATAGTTATACTAATATTGACATGAATTTGAGAATTTACTTGAATTCTCTGAATCTAAATTCTACTTCTGTAAAGTTTTTTTGTTAATCTGCATTGAAATTTATAAGAGTACTCAAATTGCCTCATGCAGTACCTAGTTCTTGCTATGTTTAAAACAAATAGCATCTTATATACACCTCATCTCAAAGGAATAGGACAGAGAGTGATAGAGCATAACACCTGACATCTTCCTTTGGTCTCTGTACCTGTGCAGGCACATGCACGCCTGGACACAGATGTATGCAGAACACACACACATTTATGCACACACACATACACATATACACATGCGCAAAGAAAGAAAGCAGAGAAAGCAGATTTATACGATATGGCATTATTTCACTGAACTGTGTTGCTATGAATAATAGAATGCTGAAATGTCTTTTTGGTTTTGGTTTTGGTTTTATTTTTTATTTTTTCTGTTTTTTGTTGTTTGTTTGTTTGTTTGTTTAAGATCACTCCCATTTCTTCCCATTTTCCCATTTCTACTGATGTTGATAGCATTCTTTTCTTTCCATGGAGCTTCAAATCACTTGTTTTTTTCTTTTTTCTTCTTTAATAAATTACAACCCAACCACAGTTTCCGCTTTCTCCACTCTTCTCATTCCCTCCCTATACCTTCCTACTTCCCCAGATTCACTTATCCTCCCTTTCCCTTCAAAAAAGAAAAAAAAAACTGAGTAGGCTTCCCAGGGATATCCACTGAACATGGCATAACAAGTTACAATAAGAGTAGGGAAACATCCTCATATCAAGACTGGATAAGGCAGTTCATTAGGAGGAAACAGATTTCAAGGAAGACAACAGCAAAAGAGTCAGAGACAACCCCATTCCTATCTTTGGTAGTCCTACAAGAATACTAAGCCATACACTCATAAGATATATGCAGATGACTTAGCTCAGACCTGTAGAGGGTCCATTATTGTTGCTTCAGTCTCTGTGAGCCCTTGCTTAGTTGATTTTGTGGTGTCCTAGACCTCTCTGTCTTCTACAATACTCCCTCCCCTCTTCTGGAGGGTTCTCCTGGCTCCATCTAATGTTTGGCTATGGGTTTCTGCATTGGCTCCTATAAGTTGCTGGATGATACCTCTCTGATGATACTTCGGTACTTCGGCTAGGCACTGATTTATGAGTATAGCAGAATATCATTAGGAATCATTTTATTGACCAATTTTTTTTCAGTCATGTTTAGTTCTAGCCTGAGTCTCTGGGCTGTCCTGCCTCTGGTTCCCGGCCATCCAGGAAGTATCAGGCATGGACTTCCTCTCATGGCATGTGTCTCAAGTTGGACCAGTCATTGACTGGCCACACCCACTGAAGACACAAGTTCTATATCACCATCTTCTATGCAGGACAGATTGTAAGTCCAACGGTTTGTGGTTGGGTTGAAGTACCATTCCCATTGCTAGGAGCCTTGTAGAAGATGACCAATAGAGGGTTCATATCCCTTATTACTAGGATACTTTGACAGAGTCACTCTCATAGAAACCAGGGCGTTTCCACCGCACTACGTTTCTACATTGCCTGCCAAATGCCACCCCCAATTCTAGTAGTCTCTCCCAGTACTCTCTCCCTCTATCCCTCCCACCCCCTGAATGATCCCTCCTGTCCCCATCCCCACCTGCACCCAGTTCACCAGCTAAATCTATTCTATTTCCCCTTCCTTGGGTGATCTATGCACCCTTTAGCTCTCCTTGTTACTTAACCTCTCCAGGTATGTGGATTGAAGCATAATTATCCTTTACTTAATAGCAAACATCCGCTTACAAATGAGTACATATCATATTTGTCTTTCTTAGTCTGTGTTACCTTACTCAGGATAATATTTTCTAGTTCCATATATTTGCTTACAATTTTTATGATTTCATCATTTTTAGCAGCTGAGTAATAGTCCATTGTGTGAATTGAGTACCATATTTTCTTTATCAGTTTTTCAGTTGAGGGATATCTAGATTGTTTTCAATTGGATTTGATGAATAAAGTACTGCACTGAAAATGGTTGAGAATGTGTGATGTGGGATCCCCTTCTGTATTCCATGAATATGTTTTATTACCATTGGTTAATAAAGAAACTGCTTTTGGCTAATGGATAAACAGAATACAGCCAGGCTGGAAAAGATAGAGAGAGAGAGAGTAGGCAAAGTCAGAGAGAAGCCAGGAAACAGACGCTGGATGTCAGACAGAATGTTACTGATAGGCCACAACCACATGGGAAGACACAGAATAATAGAAATGGGTTAATTTAATGTATAAGAACTAGCAAGTAAGAAGGGTGAGCTAACAGGCCAAACAGTGTTGTAATAATATAGTTTCTGTGTGATTATTTTGGGACTGGGTGGCCAGAAAACAAATGAGTGGGCTCCGATAACAAATGTGTCCTTGTGGTAGGCTGTAGTGTCTTTTGGGTGTATGCCCAAGAGTGATATAGCTAGGCCTTGATGTGGATTGATTCCCAATTTTCTGAGAAACAGCCATATTGATTTCCACAGTGGTTATACAAGTATGTAATCATACCAGCAATGCAGGAGTATATCCCTTGCTCCATATCCTTACCAGCATAAGTTGTTACTTGTGTTTTTTCTTAGCAGTTCTGACAGGTGTAATATGGAGTCTCAAAATCGTTTTGATTTGCAAGTCTGATAACTAGGAATGCTGAACATTTATTTAGATATTTCTATCATTTAAAATTTATTGAGAATTCTCTGTTTAGACCTGTACCCATTTTTATTTGGATTATTTGATTTGTTGGTATTTAGTTTCTTGAGTTCTTTATATTATTCAGATATTATCCTTCTGTCAGATATGTAGTTGGTGAAAATCTTTTCCCATTCTGTACTCTGTTGTTCTGTCCTATTGATGGTATCCTTTTCCTTACAGAAGCTTCCGAGTTTCATGAGGTCCCATTTATTAATTGTTCTTAGTGCTTGTGTTGTGTTCAAAAAGTCATCTCCTGTGCCAATGAGTTCAAGGCTATCCCCTACTTTCTCTTCTGTTAGGTTTAGTGTATCTGGTTTTCTGTTGAGGTCTTTAGTTCACTTGAACTTGAATTTCGTACAGCATGATAGATATGGATCAATTTGCATTCTACTACTTGTAGATATCCAGTTAGACTAGCACCATTTGTTGAAGATGCTATCATTTTCCTCCCTATGGTGTTATTTCTGGCTTTTTTATAAAATCAGGTGTCTATGGGTGTATGGGTTTATATATGGGTCTTCAATTCAAGTCTATTGATCAACTTTTCTGTTTTTATGCCAATACTACAAGGTTTCTATTACTACAGCTCTGTAGTACAGATTAGAATCAGGGATGGTGATCCCTCCAAATGTTCTTTTATTTACAGGATTGTTTTAGCTACTCTGGGATTTTTGTTTTTCCATATAAAGTTGAAAATTATACTTTCAAGTCTGTAAAGAATTGTGTTGGAATTTTGATGGGAATTATGTTGAATCTGTGGATTTTGGTAGAATGGGTGTTTTTCTGTGTTAGTTCTACCAATCTATGAACAAAGGAGAGCTTTCCATCTTCTGATATCTTCTTTAATTTCTTTCTTCAAAACCTGAAATTTTTGTTGTATGAGTTTTTTTCTTGCTTAGATAGAGTTACCACAAGATATTTTATATTACCTGTGGTAGTTTTGAAGGGTGTTGTTTCCTTAAGTTTATTCTCAGCTTGTTTGTTATTTGTTTATACAAAGCCTACTTAGCATTCTTAATTGCCCTCTAATACAGTGGTTCTCAATCTGTGGGTCACAAATATTTTGACAAACCTCTGTCCCCAAAAATATTTGCATTATAATTCATAACAGTAACAAAATTACAGTTGTGAAATAGCAATGAAAATAATTTTATGATTAGGTGTTACCACAAAAGAAGAAGTGTATTAAAATTAGAAATGTTCAGAACTACTGCTTTATTCCAATGCCATATCTCACATTTACTCAATAATTTTTTGGAGTACTGAAGATGTGGCTAGATTGAATTTTCTCAAGATGGTAAGGCCCTGGATTTGATCTCTTGAATCAAAAGGAGGAGAGGGAATTGGTGTCTTAAATATATAAACAATCTTTCTAATTCTCACCACTATCAGTGATAATGAAATTAACTTCTGAAATTCCTCCCAAATTTCTCTAGATACCACCCTATAACAATCCATAATATATTCTCAACACAGCAGGCCGAGTGAGTCTGTAAACAGCAAGAATATAGCACCAAGATCATATGATTCTGCTGTGACACACCTCTACTAGCTTTGGTATTCCTCAGCTGGAACAGAGACTGTGGTTCACAAGCTCTATGCTGCCAACACAGTTATTCTTTTTAATTCTTCAAAAAATGCATACATATATACAATATATCATGATCATATCTACCTCTTACAAATTGCCCTGCTGTGTAACACTTTTCATCCCTACTTAACGCCATATATATATATATATATATATATATATATATATATATATATATATATATA
>LOJH01012224.1:4712-25778 GCA_001685095.1 Ellobius talpinus
ACATATCTGGGTATCACTCCCTGGGTCTTGAAAAGGTCCATGCAGAAACGGGGCTGATGTTTAAATTTCTCTCTATTATGGACCAATTTATTCTCCCGTGTGTGTGTGTTTAATTATTATATATACAATATTCTGCCTGCATATATATACATACACATATATATATACATACACACATATATATACATACACACACATATATATACATACACACACACACATATATATATACACATACATACACACACATGCCAGAAGAGAGCACCGGATGTTTGTGAGCCACCATGTGGTTGCAGAACTGAACTCAGGACCTCTGGATGAACAACCAGTGCTCTTAACCCCTGAGCACACCCCCAGAATATATTTTAAGCTCCTAATCCCCCAAGTGACTATATTTGGAAATAGAACTTTTAATGGGGGTAACTAATGTTCCATGAGGCGCTAAGAGCTATAATCCAACAGGACAGGTGTCCTTTAAAAACAAAGTACCAACACCCATGGACAAAGGAGACAAACCTGTACAGACAGCGGTGGTCTGTGAGCCACGGAGAGAAGCCAGGAAGCCATGCTGCTCATAACCTTGGGCTGCAGCCTCCAGATCTGTGAAAATGGCATCCCTGTTACTCACGCTGCCCAGCCTTGGCATCTTGTCAGAGAGGCTGTGCAGATCAATACCGAGCGACTAAGATTCTTGTTCTGTAGTAATAAACTCAAGGGACTAGTGAAAGAGAATGTCTTTAATATTCAGTTCTGCAGAGCCGGTTGCTAGTGTAGAAGAAGGTTAAAAATGGCTGGAATATTGATTTTTGTGGGATGCTGGCTTCTAAAGGCCCTGATGGGGAGAAAGTCTTGCTTCAGACAGACACAGACTTCACAGTCTTCACACTTGACAAGCACAGTAACCACGTCAAGGTTCCTTATCTGATGAATATCCCCAGGCTGTGACACTTCCTTCTGATTGGGGGATCAGTCAGGCAGCAGCTGCCTGCCCCTGAGAGTCCTGAGACAAGTGGCTACTGGCTGCCAGCTAAGGTAGAGAGAGCCCTAGAACTGCTTGCTTATCTGTGAGTCTTAATGAGTTCTAAGCGTACTCTATACTGAAAATGAATCATAATGATTTATTTCTTAGGATGTGAACATACCTTCTCTGACAGCTCCATCTAAATCAAGCTCTGCTCATTATTCTTTCATCTCCTTACACAGAAAAAAAACACTACTCAACATTATATATGTATTCCTTTGGGAGGTTAGGAGGAAGTAGAGTATGCAGAGTTCCTATTGGGTTACAGGATCAAATCCAGATTCTGCTATTTCACATGATGCCATCCTCATTATGAAAACATGAGTTTCTCCATCTCTAAAATGGTTGTGATGGAAATGGACAGTAAGTATTTCAGGGACTGGGGAGATGGCTCATTTGGCAAACTGCTTGCTGTGTGAGCATGAAAACCAGAGTTCAATCACTAGAACACATTTTTTTAATCCAGATGTGATAGTGTATGCTTATAATGCCAGAGAGCTAAGGAGGCAGAGACCAGTGAATCTCTGGGGTTTGGTGATCAAACAGCCTAACTTAATGAATACACCCCCAAGGAAGCAGGAGACCCCGTCTCAAATAAACAAACAAAACCGAAGTGGATGGTGCATAAAAAGCAATACCCATGGTTGATCTCTGGATGGTGCATAAGGAACAATACCCATGGCTGACCTCTGGCCTCCATACACACTGATACACATGGTCATGCACACACACACACGTGTGTGTGCCCCTTCCATCATGTACACACACACAAAACAATATAGTTTCCACTTCAAAAGCACTAGAATAAGAATGGAACAAGTTACCGTGTACGTGCAAAGCCTAGATTAGTCCTAGGGACCACGTGACTATTCAGCAATCTTCTGTTGTTTAGTGGCTATTAGTGTGCACGAATGTGCACTATGGACAGGGACTTTGCCTCCATCCTTAAATGTTGACAGTGCCGAAACCAGGGCTTCTGAAGCCAGAATAAATATTTATTACCTTCAAATGTGAATGACAAAGGCCTGCGGGACTTCTGTCCAAGTCCACAAAGCAGTGATCGCTCTATTACGTGAAACCTAAATTTCTCCTGATCTCAGAGTCCTTCATTTTGTGTGTACTGAGAAAGTGCTGCCAAGTGACAGGACTTTAATTGGCATTAATATGCAAAGTTCAGAGGGCCAGTTAGCAAGAGCCAGAGAAATACAGGTACAAGCAGCCTTAATGACTTAACATTGACATTGTGAGAGAATTTCCATTTCAACAAACTTACCACCCACATAATGAAACTAAACCAATTTCATTGGAAATTGGTGAGCTTGATTTCTGTTCCTGACTTTTGGGATTGGCTGTGTGGCTGTACGCAAACGGATGCTCTAGCAAACGGTCCATGGTGCTTTGGCACCTTCTGCTGATGAGCTCAAGAACTTTTCTGGCTCAGGGAGAATCCAAGTCAGATGTTTGGTGGCTTTGGCAGTTGCTTCCATAGGTCAGTTAGCCAGAGACTCTTGAGCAGCAACCGTTACTAAGAATCCACTGTAGGAGACAGCAGAGCAGTAAGTAGGAATGTTATCCCAAGTATCAGCTTCTGTAAATTGTGTATGCCTTAAGTCATGTAAGTCAACAGTGGCAGCACTGGTCACCGAGGAAGCCAACAGGACAGTTTAACCCCCCACGAGATCTGCTCCTCCAGCTGCACCAACGTGGATTTGCCCAGTTATACTAATGGTTATTCCTCCATGGAAAAGAAGCCTGGTAATGCTGGCACATGCCTTTAATCCCAGCACTTGGGACACAGAGGCAGGTCTCTGCTAGTTTGAAGCCAGCTTGGTCTACAAAGCAAGTTCCAGGGACAGCCGGAGCTGTTACACAGAGAAACTCTGTCTTGAAAAACAAAAACAAAAACAAAACAAAACAACACCAACAAAAAACAAGAAACAAACAATGACCAAAACCAAAACAACAACAGAAAAGAATGAGCTACTCTCATGGTTGTCTGGTCCTCTGTCTTGAACCCCTTATTTCTATCAGGTACTCACAGGCTAGAGATTGACATCTACATGACTCTGTACCTTCCCACTCAAACCTGCCAGTTCATCTGGGGCCAGGTCTAGCTTTATGTTCTGGCCATCACCATCCTGGGAGGCACACAGGACATTATGGATGAGAGCATGGTGTCTGGATGGAAATCCTAGCTTTGGAATTTACTATACACAAGTATGGAATGTGCTATAGGCAAGGCTCTTGGCCTCATTTCTTCAGCTGCAAAATGAAATCCTTCTTTATAAGTTTACCATGAAAATCAAGAGATCATAAACAAAATGTTTAGCCAGACATACAGTAGGTACCATTATTGTTTAGCGGCACTGGTGAAATTTACTTCTGTCTACTCAATTAGTCACTGAAGGCTGTTCTTATCTCTCTGTCTCTCCTCCTTTCCCTTCTGCTATCTTCTAGCTCATATCCATTACATTTTGATTTCACACTGAGATAAACTAAGCCACTGTCATTTCATCTACTTTTTAACTATTCCTGAAAGAGGAGTCTGTGCCCATCTACAATCGAAGACCTTTGGTGGGTCTCCCTTGCCTAAACAGCATTGCCCTAAGCAAGGCCTTCAAGAGTCTGGAAGCTCCGACACCTTTCTTGTTTGTGTTTGTTTTGTTGTTGTTGTTGTCTTACTTCAGCTCGCAACACACTCCATCTTTCTGCCATTGTCAATTCTCTTTCTCCACAACCCTCTCAGCCTTCTGGCTTGTGTTTGTCTGAGGCGGACTGCTTTAGCTATTCATGCTTTATACAATGCTATCTATCTTTCTCATGAACTCAGCCCAGTCCCCTCATTGGAAATAGTCAGTCCCACCCCAGAGCTTTGCTTCTATGGGGATGGGGCTAATGGTGTTGTTGCTCGCATTTGCCATCTCTGCTCACACTCAATTAAGTCTAGGCATCCAGGCAAGCCTTGCTGAATGGAATGAAACAGAGCCGCCTTTTAGCAGCTGCCTGACATGGCCCCGGTATGTCTCCAGCTCAGGGAGCTTCTCTGAAGATTGACACTTTACAAATCAGCATCCTGGTCCAGCTGAAAGAGCACCAAAGAGCCATCTCAACCAAAAGCATGCAAGAATCCCAACAGCAACATCTCTCTGTGGAAAGAAGGAAATGAAGTTCAATGAATGCAGGCTCAATACTGGTGTTCTAAAACCTTCCTTCTTTGTCTGATGCGGACAGAGATACTGTCAACTGTCATCTACTTGGGAGTGACCCTCTCCAGTTGAATTCTTACTGTAGGGGCAAATTTCAAAGCTGGGACTGTGTGGCCACGGAAAGTCCCAGACAGAAGAATGTAGGTGGTTCTGAAAGGGCTGTACCGTGGACTCCATCAGCTGCCTACCAGCAGTGACCTAAGAAGTGGGGCAGAGAGAGGATATAAGCCAGGAATGAGGCCCTGAAAATGGTTGTCCATCTCCCTCAAACTTTTGCAAATTCTGTAGAGATCCTTTGAATCAAGAAGTGAGTCTTTTAATCAGCCCTAGTAGTTCAACATCTCTGGCAATTCGCCACTCATCTGGTACAAAGGAACTCAATGGTAGTCAACCACTGAGGGAACCTTGACATTTGCAGTTGACTGTCCTTTATTATTCCAGAGGAGCTGTCATAACACCCATGTATTCTGCATTCAGGGCCCAGACAAGTACGAGAGGACAGCACCGCTGGGTGTGAGCTCCAGCAGCCAGGAAAAGGCCTGGCCACCATCCACACCACCACTCACTCTACTGGCTGTTCCTTGTATCTTCCTAGATGGTAAAGGGGAGGGGCTATGACCTCTGCTTTGTATACCCAGCTTCCAGACCAAAGGTTAGCTGCTAGTAGAGTTAAGTGATTATTAAATAAGTGAACAAATCAATGCACCTTCCAGAGAAGTGCTCAGAGAGGGACCAGCCAGGCAGTTTAGCATGAGGGAAATATGTTTTTCCTTTCCCAGAGTTTGTTACATTAACTAGGTACATTATTAGCATGACTATTATGTCATTTTTAGCTCTGAAATTTAGGAAATGGAGTAAAGGATTTTTCTGTGTCTGGGACTATATAGGAGGAACAAACACATAGCAAGAAGATTTGCTGAAGTCAGATACTTAATCTCAGTTCGTCAGAGCCATCCCAATTCCTACTGGGAAATAAGTATCTCAGGGATAGCTTGGGCAACTTACTCTTCAGTTTTCCTATACCCTGGAGCTGAGTTACAGAGTAACCCGAAAACAATGCTCCAGAATTCACCCCACTAATAAACTAGAGCAAAGTTCACAACAAGTTCCATGGATAGAAGTACAGAGCAAAGGCCAGAGCTCCAGGGAAGGGCTACCACAGAGCAGGGACAGTCACCTGTCTTGAGCGAGGATCCCTACGTCAGCCCCAGCAGTGGCCGGCCATGAGCTCTGTGCTATCAATCGTCTGGCAGGAACTCCCAGGCCAGTTCCTAGTCCTGGGGATCTTCTTGCCCGTGACTTTGCTGCTTTTCCTCCTGATTGCCTACTTCAGGATCAAACTGATGGAGGGTAAGTGTGAAGCCCCACAAAGAAAGGCTCATTCTTAAAACACACCAAAGCTCTGAGAAGCTGATGAAACTTATCTTTTTGATTGACAGATATCCCCCCCACAGCCCTCCCTTAAGATCCCACCCCTGATGAACCAAAGTTTGATACTTTCAACTGTGTGGGTGGTGAGGTAGGTAGGGTTTGACCACTTGCTATAGGGACTTCTCTGTAGTTCCTGGAAGACAGACAACTGTGAACCAGCAACCTGGACACAGGGTTGCTTGTTTATTTAAGGTAACAGATTCATAAGCATTACGCTGTTCATGGCCTGTCTCTTCTATATGACAGATGTATATGTGTGTCATAGTGCTTGTAAGGACTCCTGTCAGTGACATATACGCTGGGTTCCCACGGACACTGAGTGCCCCTGGGAGAAGTTAAAGGCTTCGGATATCAGAGCTGGGAACGGGAGTCCATTGTATCATTCTCTAGTCTCACCTTTGCTGTTCTTTGACAAGGTAAACTTTCACAACCTCAGAAACGTATCAACCACGAAATGAGGCACAGAGCAGGTCAACAGTCTCACAGTATGTACATACTCCTCTGTGTGTGTGTGTGTATATGGGTGTGTGTGTGTGTATATATATATGGGTGTGTGTGTGTATATAATATATGGGTGTGTGTGTATATATATGGGTGGGTGTGGGTGTGTATATATATATGGGTGTGTGTGTATATACATATATTCATATAAGTATATATACACACATGATATATACACACACCACACACCTATGATCATGTGCATATGCACACAACATCCTCAGCCACTGAACTTATCCTTAAGAAATGTTCCAAGAATTTTGCTATCAGTGTTTAGCCGATGCAAACCCCTAGATACTGGCCTGGGGCAGAGACTTCCTGGAAGTCTGTAGTGTTGTTCTGTCTTTAAAAAAGACAAGATACGTTCAGAAGCTTATGGTGATCTGCCATGGGCATGCGCGTCCTGGGTTAACCTGGTGTAACAGAGATAAAAGGAGCTGGACTGGCTTTGAGAGGCTACATTTTGATTTGGTCTTCAGTAAATATTACAAGTCTTAAAAGGCTCATTGTAGCAATATCACTAAACAATCAACCTTCTTCTTAATTTGGATAATTTCATATTAAACTACTGAAAAAGCACATTTGAGAGCTAGCCAGGGTTCCATGCAGCAACCTAGCACTCAGGAAACTGAGGCAGAAGGTTTGCTTAAATTGGAACAAGCCTGGGCTCCAGCGTGAGAGCATGTCTTAAAACACACGCCTTTAATCCTGGTACTCACAAGGCAGAGGAAGGTAAATCTCGAGTTGGAGGCTAGCCTGGTCTACAGGGTGTGTTACAGGGCAGCCCAGGTTACGCAGAAAAACCGTCTTGAAAAAAAAACCAACGGAAAGTCCCTGCTCTTCTACAAAAATTTGCCAAGTTCAAGCAATGCCTTCCTGTATGCTATTAAGCAACTACAAATAACTGGTGCCAGCAGCAGAACAAATAGGGACACTTGTGTCTAAGATGATACTTGGAACACAGAGAACATAGATTGCATTACAGAATCCTCCTTCCCATCAGAGCCTATTGGAGAACCCTGTAGCCCAGTGTTTTTCAACCTTCCTAAATGCTGCAACCCTTTAGTACAATTCTACATGCTGTGGTGACCCCGGCCATAAAATTGTTTTTGTTGCTACTTCATAACTATAATTTTGGCACTGTTATGAATTGTACATAATTTCTGTACTGTGCTTTTCTGATGGCCTTAGGTGACCCCTATGAAGAGGTCATGTCCCAGAGGTTGAGAACCACTGCTGTAGCCTTTCATTTTTTGCCTCATTTTTACAAACAGCTCTCATGCAGGGTGATTAAGGGATATTGCACCATGCTCTACATGTAGGACCCATGTGATAATTTTTTTGGCTTTTTTGAGATAGGATTTCTCTCTGTAACAGCCCTAGATGTCCTAGAACTAGCTCTTGTAGACTAGGCTGTCCTCAAACACACAGAGATCTGCTGGCCTCTGCCTCCCAAGTGCTGGGATTAAAGGCATGTACCACTACCACCTGGCAAGCCTTTTCTTTATGAAGTGAGTCACACCGTTTACTATCCCCAATATCAGTCTTCTGGAAATTCTGCACCCAGATATTTATGATTCCCAAGTCTTGGAAAAATTCCAAAACTAGGAAGGAACTGAAAATCAAGACTCGCAAACATTCGCAACAAGGTTCCTTCAGTCTCTCCCACTGGCTCACTGCCCAGGAGTGCAAACATTTCCGGATGGAAGACCCTTCACAGTCATGAACTGACCAATGTCAATCACAGATACCCGTGTTCCCACTGACATTGGGAAGTAGAAGTGGGTGTCAGCCAAGGACTTAAGTTCTTCACATACTTAAGTTTTATCTCCAGTTGCTTCTTTAGCAAGATAAAATCTATAGTGTATCAAAAATGCATCAAGCACAAAATAAGGCGAAAAGTTCAGAAGAGCTTCTTGGATTTCAATCTCTCAGCGGCCTCTGCTCAATAGTTATGATAAATTGAATGATCCTGTGGGACATTTGGTAACTGTTTTCTAAAAAGAAAACAGCTCAGTTTTACATCTTTTCTTATTCCTGGGAAAATATCTATAACATGAAAAACATAACAGGGTACCCAGTGTTTTATGTAAGTATTTAGATATTTCTGAGGTCTAAGCAAATCAAACTCCTTCAAAACACCCCAGAAAAGCCAACCTGCAGTTGGAAGTTTGACCAGGCATCCCTGAAGACTGGTGCAGGGCCAATGCAAACAAGGGTTTGCTTAGTTAGGGTTCACTGCTGTGAGGAAACATCAGGTCCAAAAGCAACTTGGAGAGGAAAGAGTTTATCTGGCTTAATATCCTGAAAGCAGGAACTAAAACCGGGTAGGAATCTGGGGGCAGGAGCTGATGCAGAGGCGTTGCTAACTGGCTTGTTCCTATATTCTTATAAAACCCAGGGCCAGCAGCCCAGGGGTGGCACTGTCGACAATGGGCTGGGCCCTCCTACACCAATCACTAATTAAGAAAATACCCTACAGGTTTCCTACAGTCTAATCTTCTAGGAGCATTTTCTCGGTTGAGGTTCCCTTCTCTCAGATGACATCAGCTTCTGTCAAACTGACGTTAAAAAATAGCCACAACAGTGCCGCTGTCCACACTGATTGGTGTAGAACTGCCCAATGTACACCTATCACTGTGACTCTTGCATAATGACCTCCATCTGTCCTCAGCATATCACTACCTAAGTAATCTGTCTGGAGTTCAAGTCACAATAAAAACCATACGACAATATTTGTAGCTCAGCAGCACCAGAAGTGTTGCTGAAGCATGCACATGAAGGGAATAGAATAACTAGTATTCCTTTATCCTTCTTTCTCTGTTCACCCCTCCAAATGACAGGCTACACTAGGGAGCTTGTTCTAACTCCTAGGTTTTTCTCATGCCATGGGTCGGCTCCTTCCCTCTCAAAACATTTTGCGCTTTGTAGCGTAAGATTGAATGCAGGAGGCAGTAACACTGGGAGCCTCACATGATGGGGGGGCAGTCTGTGGGTGACATCCTTTAAACTCTTTAAGCTTGCTCCAAGGTACATTCTACCTCTAGATAGCCACCAGCTGTCAGTCATTCAACAAGTATTTGTGAATCTACTCGAGCATTTTCCCATTCTTATGACTGAACACCACAGATTTATTTTTAAACAACAAAACCTATTTCTTATAGTTCTGAAGACTGGGAAACCTAAAGTCAAGTGGCCCCATCTTGCTAGTAGAGAATTTGTGGTTTAAAGCAGCACACAGTAAGAGGGGTGTAACTAAAAGACAGACACAGGGCTTCTCTGTGTAGGCTTGGATGTCCTGGAACTGGCTCTGTAGAACAGGCTGGCCTTGAACTCACAGAGATCCATCTGCCTCTGCTTCCTGAGTGCTGGGATTAAAGATGTGTGCCACCAACCCCTTGACTCATAGTTCTGCTCTTAAAGGCCTCATCTGGGCCTAGAGCTTTAGAAATCACAATGAGCATGAAGTTTTAGGGTGAGCTTTGGTGGCAAATCAAATTCCAGTACTACAATATACTATGGCCTGTCCTAGGCATATAGACTTTTGGGACCAAGAGGAAAGAGTTTTCCATTTAGAAAGCTACAAAATGCATCAAAAAATTTAATCCAACATCAGATATGCAAATCTGTATTTTTATTTTCTGATCTTGGCCTCAGACCAAGTTAAGAGTAAACTCTGCCCTTGAACCTAGCCAAGGCTGAATCCTGACCTTTCATTTTAAGTCTTTTCCAAAATGTCAAAGCTGAGACCTCTCACCAGGCAGGATCTTCTAAACACCTAATGGATACCCCAGTGATGTAATAAGCCACTTTCCCATTGTCACCCTCTATTGCTGGCTCTCAATGAAGTAAGTATATCCGGACTGTAGGCAGGAAAGCCAGGAGTATGGGAAGCACCAGTTACTTCAGTGAAACAATTCCATGCATCAGGCAGTTAAAACAAAGGAGGTCTCATCTGCGCTTGTTGCTTGAAAACTGTAGCTTTTTCTGTAGTCATTTCCTAAGGGTGTGTAGTATTACTCCCTCTCCAGTTAGAGGGCAAATGAGATCTCTTGGCCCCAAAATAAAACATTACCAGTTTTATCCATCTAACAGCATCCATTTAAAAATTATAAACATATGGACAAATGTCATATAGTTAATCTTCTACCCAGGGCTACAGCAAGTATAATCATTTCTATTTTGTTTCTGCAAAGAGAAGGACATTGACAGATTAATTGGTGTGTTCACAGAACCCCAGAGTCCTACACTCCAAAACAGAACACCAGCTTGTGTGCTTCATATATCCTAAGGTTAGACAGAGCGTCATTTTGAGATGTGATGGGTAGTGAGTGGAGGTAATGTCATTATTCAACATTAATCCCTACTCTTCAAGGCTTGAAGATAATCATGCATGGAAATTTAATTAGTATGTAGAGAACATCAATTTTCTCACAAAGGAAGAAATTCTCTAACATCCTGCACACTTTAGTTTGTCATTTGCCTTGAGAAACAGCTCTTGGGGAGGAGGGCTGAGTCTTAAAACTTTCTAGAAATAGCCAGACCCTCTATCATCAGTGCCATGAACATCTATCATCCCCTAGGGTGCAGGTTGTGATCTTCGTTTCTCTTCAGTATTCCAAAATCTCTACATCTAGTGCCACCCACCTTCCAAAGCATCAAGAACAAACTGTGCTCTAAAACAACCAATAGTACAAAAGCAGTCACTTTATTAAAGAGTACCTGCTGAATGCCCAAACATTTAGTTAGATATAGAATAAGTAAAGCTAATTAGCATTTGAATCTGGAACACAGCGTTTCTACATAATCTAAAAGTTCAAGCCTCTTCACCTGTAAGATAGAAATAACAGCAGGAGGGTTCAGCTACAGGGTCAGTGTGAGTAATGAGCTGCTACAGAATGTAGCTGATTTTTTTTTTACTCTTTGGGGGCCCACCGCCAAGCTCCCGATAAATACCTGGGGACTTGTTCTTATTTATGAATGCCTGGTCTTAGCTTGGCTTGTTTCTAGTCAGCTTTACTAACTTAAATTATCTCGTTTCTCTTTAATTTGCCTCTGGCTTTCCACCTTAATTTATTCTATGTATCTTTCTTTCCTTCTTATTCCATGGCTTGTTATGTGACCCCTGATGTATTCCTCTTCTCCTTTTCTCTCTCCTTCTTCCCTGGATTTCTCCTCCTATTTATTCTCCCTGCCTCCCAGCCCCACCTATCCTTTCTCTTGCCTTGCTATTGGCCATTCAGCTCTTTATTAGACCAATCAGGTGTTTTAGGAAGGCAAAGTAATACAGCTTTATAGTGTTAAACAAATGCAACATAAAAGGCAACACATCTTTGCATGATTAAACAAATATTCCACAGCATAATCAAATGTAACACATCTTAAACTAATATTCCACAACAACAGAGGGGTTCCAAACAATCCCCATCCTGGAAAATGGTAAACCATTATTACTCCCGCTGGCTTATAAATCCCAAGAAATTATCATTTGTGTCATTATGTGCATCATTAAAATTGCCTTAGAATAATTAAAACACCCTAGGTGACTCACCTGAAAGGCAGTAGACAAGATAGGAAACCTGGCTGTCTGGCTCCAGAGCTAGCTTTCTTAGCCCACACAACACCAGGCATGTTTCCTATCAACTAATGATTTTTTTTTGTTTGTTTTTTGACCCAGGCAAATAAACTCATTACCAAGTTGAAAGGAAACTGTGGAAAATCTATGAATTTTGCAAGAATGCTTGCAAAAGCTTTGGATGGGTTGGTCTCTTAATATAAAAGAAATACAAATTGGGTTGATCTTTTAATATAAAAAAACTACAAATTATTCCTAATGATGGTAATTCTTTCACATAAATATCTACTCCAAGCCAGGGAAATTCTTCACCCATGTTCCAACAGAGAAAGATCCTTGCTGCTTACAGAATTTTCTATAACCCAGGTACTTAAAGACACCTGCTTAATTTCTCTCTGAACGTCCTCCCTAATAGACTCCTGGGATTAATAGCCTAGTTGCAAGCTAGTTTTGGAGAGAGGTAAATTACTTCAATTCTTATTTTCTGGAGAGAATCTATGGCAGCCAGTTTAGTCACTGGCTAGAAGACTCACTAGAGCTCGCTAAACTTTTCATCCCTCATCCTGGATCTCTGATTTTTGTTTTTTACCTCTCATCCTTCAGTCTCTGATTTGGGCCATGATGTATCCAGGTCTGTGATGTATATCCTTGTCCATCATTCAAATCACTTCTCATGCAATTGGGGAAGAAATTACTCCTATTTCAATGAGTTCATAATCTAAACCAGAGATTATCTCAAAGAAGTATCTTTGAAATAGCAAATCATCTATGTAGAAAAGCAACGAAACTCAGCAGCTCAAAGTACAGACTCTAAAGTCAGGCTGCCTGGTATCAAATTCCAAATTCATCCATTTCTGTCGTCTTGGGGTAAACTGCTTTATCATGGTCTTTCTCTGACCCAGGCTGCTCACTCATAAATGAAGAAGCAACTTAAATCACTGCAAGAATTAGACAAGGTAACACATGCAAAGTTAGCAGTGTATCTGGTACATAGCTGCTGAACAAATACTGCCTATTCAACCTTGTGGCTCACATAGCCCAGGGCATGTCCTCATTTGAGAATATGGAGCAGCCCCTAAGTATTCAAGATAGGTAGGAAATGTTCCCTAGGTGCATGGTAAAGGACTGATGGAATAGATTAAGGTGGATACCAAGAATGCCATCAAGGCCAATTTCATAAGCATGCTATTAGTAAGTGATGTTGGTGGCTATGAGGGAGTGGAGTGTTGTTTGGTGTACCAGGAACATATAAGGTTATATATTAGGATTTTAACAGAGATCTCAAGGTTAAAAGCAAATCTGGTTCCTGACATACTAGTTGAATACAGCAGGGAGAAGGCCATGTGCAAGGCAAGCAGGTGTGAGTCGACAGTGATGAGAGTAGGTAGGTAAGGCTATGTTGATGCTACAGAGAGGAAACTGGGGGTTGGGGAATGCCACTAGGTTTAGTAAACTGGCATAAACAGGATGCCACTTAAGACTTTTAATATTTTAGCAGAACAGTTTTTATCTAAAAGCCTTTGAGAGATTAAGAAATACATAGGCTCTGAAAAGTTGAAAGATACCAAAAGCCTAATGCCCAAAGGGGTAAATCAATTAAGTTGACTTGTCTAAGGATCACACATACCCAAGTATATTTTGGGAAAGAAGGAAGGACAGAAATCTTGATTCTCTAATTCCTATATCCTCAACTCTTTGCCTATACGTTTAATGGTTTCCCGAATATGACAATCTAAACATCTGCTAAACAGGATACTTACATGTTAGTGATCTTTAATACAGTGGTCATCTGTCCTAACCAGGAATATTCATTTGAAGTAGTCAGGGAGGGCCAAAGGTGGTTCAGTGGGTGAAGGTGCTTGCCGTCAAGCCTGATGACCCGAGACTGATCCCTAGCACACACACAATGGAGGGTGAGACTAATCCAAGTTCCAAATTCCCCTCTGATCTCCACATGCTGTGCCATGTTCATGATTACACACACACACACACACACACACACACACAGAATACTAAAGGTTTTTTTTGTTGTTTTTTTTTTAAGGAAGCTGAAGAGGTCAGGTCCCACTGTAGAGACCCATATAGCCCACAGGGTTACCAGTCAGAAACACTGGCCAATAGCTTCTAGCAAGTGATAAAAGGGTCTAAGGCACTTAGTTGTCTACAAATTAACCAATATCCTTCCTTTCAGTTGATGAAGAACTGTCTCAGATATCTGATCACCAAAACAAGTACAGTCCTTCCCTATACGGGCGGATGAGACGAAGATGACTGATGACTGTGGGGATCATTCAGTGGACAAAGAACCATGAATTTCACAAGGTCACAGAACAGTGGTCAACAGATCCATGGGGAAATGAGAACAGTGGATGCATCAGCTACTACTAGAAGACTTCTGTCTGATCTGATGTTAATGGCAGTTCTTCAGAAAGTACCAAGGACTTAAAATTTTCTTTCATATGCTCAACGCATGAGGCACATCTCGAGTTTCTTTTGTTATGACTATGTTTATTTACTTGGAAGAGTATTTTTAAAATAAATTTTGTAAACCTAATCATATCACTCTTTGAAAGCTCACATAATTTTCTCTTTAAAGGTAAGGAAAGGGTGAGATAAATCAAATGGTGCTGTGGGAACTCCTTCAGCCAATAGCCTTTAAGATACCTGCCCACTTTGGGAGTGGTCTCATGTACTATAAATGCAGATGAAAAGTGGCGCCAGCCTCGGGGCTGCTGGATTCTTCCTGTTCCAATGGCACACAGAGGACTATGGATCACTACTCTTTCTGTGAGTTTATCCCCAGATAAATAAACCTTTGTTATACTCCATTCCAGGCTATTATGGAACTCTTTTGTACGCCAACAAAGTAGCAAAAGATGGTGCCTGGATGCTTTACACCAGAGTCCTTCCATTTGGCCCTCTAGTCAGTCTGAAACATGGCAGTTTCAAACAGCATTCAAGACCTTTGTGTCTCTTCCTTTCCCAACTGCTTCATCTCTATGGCAAGCTGCAACAAAGAAGTGGAGTCTCGATATTAGGTATGGGTTACTCACCAACATAGCTCTCTGTATGGTGGAGATATTAAGTGGTACCAGGGAAAGAGAGGACAAATGTTCTAATACCCCAGGAGAATAATTCAAGTTTGTTTATTTGTTTGTTATTTTAGTAAAACCCAAACACCAGGGGACTGTTTCTAAATTGAAAGTCAGCATTTCACTAGCAAAATTCTTATCATTCAGTGGGCTCTAAGAACATAGATTGAAAAAGAAGCATTTAATAATTGAAAAAGCATTTAATTCAAGGTGACAGTTAAAACAGATTATGCTCACTATGTTTGCCATACTTTTCTAGTTAATAGCAACAAAATGTTTAGTACACCCTATCCCTGGCTATTTTCTAACCCTTGCACATGACTCCATTGTGCTTTGAGTAGTTTACTTAAGAAACAGCTGGTGTGTGTGTGTGTGTGTGTGTGTTTAAATGCATCAATTTTGGTAGTGACAGTCATACAAGCATACAAGATTGTAATGATCAAAAGTCAGAAAGTTTCATTGTGGCCTGATAATTTCCTGACTCTTCCTTTAGGCCCCACCCTGAAATTCTTCTTCTGAGGCATCCAGTGAGTTTTCTGGTGGCACTTCCATTTTAATAGTGTTGGTAGCTACTGGAGGCTGCAGACCCAGACCCTGAATTTCCTGTAATCTGTTTTCCTCTGCTCTGAGCAGGCTGCAGCTGCTCTGAGCATGAGACCCTGATGGCAGGGGAGTGGGTTCTGATGGGTCTGCAAGCTGAAAGATGTTGAGAGCTGGGGCATAGCCAAAGCCCTATATAAATTGCCCCTGAGCTCAATAAAGCTGGCATTCTTGTATCAAGAGTGACCCATGTCTCTGCTTGTCTCAGTCTTTAATTCTCAGGCCGGTTCCCGGTTCGTGCAACCAGTCTGTAGTGAGTGACACAGGAGCTAGAGAACTGTTTCAGGTTTTTACATAATGGCACTCAACTATATCAAGAATATCTGTTGGGTCTTTCGAAGTTGGGTAATTCCTCAGTGCTAATGCCATATGGAAGAAATAACACTATTCCTTCAGTTCTGGGAAGGATCTCTTTTTAGCCCCTGGTGGAAGCAGTTTGTATAAAAATGCTTTCTTCAACAGGAGGTGTGAAAGGACACAGCAGAGTCCCATCTTGGGCAGCTGCCAGTCAAATGTGTGGCTCAGACATCACAGTTGTTCCTTCTTCCAGAAACAGAACGTCTGAAGCCTGAGCTTTGGCTTTGAAGGATGCCTGACCAAGAGGTGCCAGGATTATAGGCACAATTCACCATACCCAGCTTTACGCCTGTTCTAGTTTTTCATCTTTTTTGTTCTTGTTTTTAACTGAATTAGTAACTTGGCAGTTTGATGTTGCCCAAGATGATGCTTCAAAGGCTTCCAGAAGTGGAATGTAAGTCCATGGCAACTCCACATCCTGAACCTAGCTGGTAAGACAGAAAATTAGGGGTACAATACATGAAACGGTATTTGCAATCTCTTACCCACAAGATAAAAGTTAATCTTTCCAAAGATTTCAGTGCTTTCAGATAGCAACAGGAAAGTCAACTACAGAATTTTCTCGAAATCTCAAATTTTCTGGCAAAAGTAAACCTTAGAAATCAGAATTCAAACCTTATAACTGCCAGAATTTGGAAATGTTAAACACATTTCAGATTAAAAATCTCAAAGCATGCTCTAAGATGCTATGGTTTGAATCTGCAATGTCCCCCACAGGTTCATGTGTTGTGCACTTGGCCCCTCATTTCATTTTGAAACTATGGGTAGAGTCATTAGGAGGTGGGTTGTGGTTGGCAGAAGTGGAACATTATGGCTGGGGTCTTCAAAGTTGTACCTGACCATGGTCCTGCCATAATGGGGAAATCTTTGTCAACCAATTATCTTTAAGAGGTGGGACCAAGTTAGGGTGTTGCTTTCTGGCTACTGGGCAGCCCAAAGTTTGCTCTTTCCATGGTTCCCGCTCTACACTGCTGGGCTTGGACTTCTCGTTCCTGTTTCATGAGTTTGCCCCTTATACTAAAGAAAAATATAACAGATCTTTTAGTTAGCCTGTTTTGTTCTCGATCTGAGATAATTCCACACTGCCCTGCATGCCGTTTCCTTTTCGTGCATTATGGGATGACTGCCACACAAGCCTGCTTGTGATCTGCTCCCCCATGCTTGCCTCACTGTGATGGACTGTAACCCTCTGAACTAGTAAGACAAAATAAACTTCCTCCTTTAGATTCTGAGTTACCAGTGTCAGGTTACACAGCAGATCCTAGTATGAATGACCTAAAAGTGACTGGGGCAGGAAGCAAACACTCTTAAGATTTTTTATTTATAATTAATAAGATTAAGGATTTAAAAATATTTCTTTCTACTTAAAAACTTCAAATCTGTTTCTTGAAACTCTTGAGTCCACTTTCCTACTTAACTCTGCCATTTGGTCCAGTTTACAAGTTAGATGAAGACATTCTGAAAATCCCTTTGTCAGAACAGAAGTACAAGGTATTTTAAAAGATAGCTTTTATTGATGTTCCCACAAGGGGTAATCATCAACACTGTTCCAAGTGGCTCTTTGGGCACTATCTCACTAAAATGTTCCTGATTGCTCCAGGATCCCTGTTCGTGCTGCCTCAGCAGAATAAAATTGATCCCATGCACTGACTGCATTGCCTAGTCCACAGGTGCATAGAGGCACTTTCCATCATTGGTATTATCAGGAGATCCACGTACAGAAGAGTGCTCAGTCCCCATGACAGGAAGGTCAATAGATGATTTTTAAATGAGTTCCATAATACTAACTTTTTGATGGAAAATATATGTACAGAAGCACATTTGGTTTCATAATATTCCAAGATTTGGCTAGCTGAGACAGCCTTCTCTGGAGAGTTGTTTCTGTAACAATTGGAGAGAATGTGAGAAAGGCCTTTCACAAGTTGAGACATAATTTAGCGGGAACAGATCTCAAAGAAGACAGCTTTGCAAATTATATTTCCTGTGCTCATTTTAAATGACTACATAAAGAATTCTATATAACATTTCAAAAAGATTGTACTCTGTTGACCATTTTTCTGTGTAATGTGGTATGCCTTGGTGAGAGCTTCCCAGTAAGCCATCCCAATTACACTTGGATGAAGTCCCTGAGCAAGCTTGCTCCATGTGATAGATGGAGACACAGTGGACATAAAGTAGCACATGGAGCAGAGCAGCAAGGCAAAAATGGTGCAGCTGAAATCTTCCTGACTGTACAACAATTAAAGGTCAGATCTCCCTTGCAGAATTCAAACAAGTGAGGAGCACCATTTAACGAGGTGCAAGGAATCTTTCCACAATGCTTTCACTAGTTCAGATCACTGATGCTGGCAGCAGCAACAAATTAAAACAAGCAAGCAAGCAAACAAAAATAGAGCTTAACCACTCTTAAAATGCTAAGTATTTTTTAAAAGTACTAGATTTTCTGATGGAAAAATAGCATTCCAGTTTACTTCTTTGATGTTTATAAAAAGAAGTGACAAGTTTATAGAATAAACAAAGTTTTATTTTATAACAGTATTACATAAAGCAAAATACCATTTAATACAACTTGAAGCTGCTATAAATCTAACCTGGCATCATTAACTATACAGTCAAAAGCAAATGAAAGACATGTTCAATACAGTTAATAAGTCCCTATCAGGTCTCTGGTGTCAGCTTTAAATGGAATAGCTTTCATATAACCAACAGAACCCCCACCACTGTCCCCAACCCTCTTATCCCCAGCATCTTCAAACCTGTGAGTTATCAAACTATCTTAAAGAGATATACCTGCTCAGTAACAAAAGGTCAGTTTTACATGTAGACAAAGTTTAATACAAAGCAAGTGTTCTACTCAAGTGTTCAAATAATGAGAAGTACTGAAACTGGAAAGGTTAAGAGAGAAAGCACTAAGGCTTTAAGCTGCCTGATTTTCTTTTAGTAGGAAAAGAGAAGGGCACGTTCTGTGGTTCTCCTCCTATTCTGGAATGCTGTGGCAAAGCGTATATCTGAGAAGTACTGCACTGTGGGTGACGG
Organism: Ellobius talpinus; assembly: GCA_001685095.1. NCBI lineage: Eukaryota > Metazoa > Chordata > Mammalia > Rodentia > Cricetidae > Ellobius > Ellobius talpinus. The sequence continues at coordinate 23,532 of LOJH01012224.1, forward strand.
TCTCTTAACACAGTGCTTTGTCAGTGAGCTTCGTAATTCTCCAGTCTAGAGAGTCTCTGACTTTACTAAAATACAAAGTCACAGGACTGGAAAGTCAATATAAAAATCATCCATAGTGAAATTCCCGAATATTAGAAATATTTCAAGATGTAAGAAATGCTCTGAGTTGGTATTAATCTGTCCTCATGCAGTATATTCACTGCGGTCTGAAAACTGCAGATACCGACTGAATGAGTTCAATGGAAACTACCTCGAAGAGAGAAAACCACTATCTAAATTAGTCACAGAGTTTCCTTTCCATATAACAGCACCTGTTCAAGTGAACAGCACCTTACCAGCCCGGGCTGGCTTTGTTCACTGTCATTTGAGCAAATGAGTCATAAAAAACAGGTAGGAAAAGGAAACAAATACAAAACTCTTAACAAAAACCAAAGAATTAAAAAAGAAAAAAAGACAGAAAGAAAAGAGGAAGCAAGAATATTTAGAAGTGGTTATAAAACAAATAATATATTAGAGATACATGGGAACAGTATGGACCAGAGCTATTAAGGTAAGGTTTGGTGTTGGCATTTTAATTCTTCAGGCTTCTGGTCATTGTTACCAGTTGTAGCACAAAACTGCTGGAGTAGTGGTGTGGCATTAAGACTTGGAATGGTCAAAGTTCTTCGGATTCATGAAGTTGAATGTTGCTTTAAAAAAATGACTCTCTAGGAAAGAAAAACAAAAAAAGACATAAAGCTTATTCCAAAAACAGACTTAAATAGAAAGTTAAGTAATCAAACTTTTCAATCAAGTAATCAACAGTTATCTGCCTACATTAACAGGAAATACTGTGCTTACTAAAAACAAACATGACAGCTCATTCCAAACTTAGATGCCTTACAATTTCTGGGAAATTGGCAAGTATAGAGCTCGCAACAAAGACCATACTACATGATGTAATTACCACAAAAGAGACGACACGCATAGTGTAACCCATCCCCACCCTGTCCCAATGTCTGTTATCTGGTTTTCCCTTCTGCAGTTGCAGGTACCTAGAGTCAACTGTGGTCCAAAGACATTGAATGGGAAATTCAAAACTAAAGTTTGAAACTGAGGGCTATTCTGAGTAGCAAATGCGCTCCCCCAGCCCCACCCTGACTATGAGTCAGTATGGATATGCTACTTACCCATTCATCACTTAGCAGCTCTGTTGGTTATTAGGTCAAATGCCATGGCCTCATAGAGACTGCATTCAAGTAGCCCCTGTTTTCCTTATTAATGGTCCCAAAGTGCCTGAGCAAAGGTATTTGCAATTCAGATACACTAAAAGGAAGCCATAAAGGGCTTCCCTTAACTGAAAAGGCAAAGGGGGCCAGTACATGGAGCATCCAGTACTATTTGGTTCCAGGCATCTAATAGGAGTAGTGACACACAGGTCCCCTTCAGGTGAAGTGCACTGCTATAAAAATAAAAGTTAACCAGTGCAAGCTTTAAGCTAGATTTGGGGAAAGTCAGTCTGTTTTTACTTCATTAAGATGAACAGGGAAGATTACTTCAGGTGCTGAGAACAAGTGAAGAGACACAGAAGGTATATAGAGGTATATTATTCGTGTTTTAATAAATAAAACTTGTCTGAAGGTCAGAGGGCAAAGCAGTCACACTAGTCAGCCATACAGGCCAGGGAGAAGTGGCACACACCTTTAATCCCAGAACTCAGGGGACTGGTGTGGGAGATCCTTCTGTCTATGTGTTGCTTTAATTGGTTAATGAATAAAAATCTGCTTTGAGCCGATGGCAGGGAAGAACAGAACTAGGTAGGGAAAGCTAGGCTGAATGCTGGGAGGAAAAGGAGGCAGAGTCAGAGAGACGCCATGGAGCTGGTGGAGACAGACATGCTGAAACTTTGCTGTTAGGCCACGACCTCATGGTGATATACAGATTAATAGAAATAGGTTAAATTAATGTAAGAGTTAGCCAATAAGAAGCTAGAGCTAATGGGCCAAGCAGTGATTTAATTATTTCAGTTTCTGTGTGATTAGTTCGGGTCTAAGCAAGCCAGGCGGCCAGGACAAACAAGCGGCCCTCCTCCTACAGGAGACAGAGGCAGACAGATCTCTGTGTGTTCAAGGCCACCCTGGGATACACAATATCAATCCAGGTGGTGGTTCACATCTTTAATCAATCCCAGTGTTTGGGAGTCACACATTTTTAATCAGGTCAAGGTAGGCCTGTCTTCCTACAGATTTCTTAGCCCACAGGGTCTTC
>LOJH01012225.1:3600-16928 GCA_001685095.1 Ellobius talpinus
TCTCTCTCTCTCTCTCTCTCTCTCTCTCTCTCTCTCTCTCTCTCTCCTTTGTAATCTTTGAGACAGGGTCTCAGGGTCTCACTATGTTAGCATAGGTAGCCTCAAACTCCCGGGCTCCAGACCTTCCCCAAGCACTGAGACTGTAGGCAAACAAAACCATATCTGCCTAACGGTTGAGGAGGGGAGGAGTTTGTTTTGGTCCTTTTTGTTGATGGTTTGTTTGAGTTTTTTGTTTTGTTTTGTTTTTTGAGACTGGATTTGACTGTGCAGCCGAAGATGGCCTGCTTCAGCTTCTTAAATGCCAGGAGGGCAGAGATGCTCTACCATGCTCAGCTCCTAAGTTTTGCTTTTTTAAAAAGTTGCTTTAGTAGTTTCACCTAATATTAACACTATTTATGGCATTATTTTATCATATTAATGCTGATATCATGTGTACCAATATCCCCTTTCATATTCCTAATATAGGTATTTTATAGAAAATATTTTAAAATAATCTAACCAATCTACTGAAGAATGGATAAATAAAATGAAGTATACCCATATAGTGTTTAGCCATAAAAGGACAATTACTGATGGGACATATATTGAAAATATGCTGAGTGGAAGAAGTCATTTACGGAGAAACTCATGCTGTACAATCTTATTCAGACACAATGCTCAGAACTGAAAAATTGATAGAGCCAAAAAACAGATGCCAGGCTCCCCAGGGTAGGGGGCTTGGAAAGAGTGGAAAGAAGTGGACTGGGAATGACTAGCTGCCAGCAGTGTGGGGTTTCTCTGGGGGATAATAAAATACCCTAAAACCGGTAGTAGTGAGAGTTGCACATTGAATTGTAAACTATGTGAATTTGAGCTCAATAAAGTTGTTTATCTTTAAAATGTAACTATGAGTTTAATACCCAGCAAAAGTAAAACCAACTAACCAACCAAAAAAAAACAAACAAAAACCCACACCTTATACTGTTGACAAATTACATCCTCCCTCAGTTTTTTCTAAACAACAAATTAGAAACTAGACCTATGAAAGAATGTGTTAGCTAATCATTTAGCATTTGAGCCTTGACCAGTATGTCCATCTTCCTTGTCTTCGGTAACTTGGAGGGTCTTTATCCTGACATCACCCTGGAGCACTAATGTGGCACTGGCTCTCCTAGGTTTCAGGAAGACCAAATGCTAGAAGTATTTCATAAAAAAAGTAGCCCGTACATCTCAGGAAAGTCAGCTAGTTCTAAGACTGTTGTTCTAGGTGACGATGCCTCACAGGCTAGGCATGCATGGGAGAAAGGGACTGTGCTCTAGTCCTGCTAGCTGTATGGCAATGTGTCCTGTGGTGGCGAGGGTTAGCCCTTGGGTTGCTGGCCCAGACCTGGACGTTGAGAAGGTCAGTTCCAGTCCAGACGTGGGAAAGAGAGAGAGTCAGACTAACTCATCGTCTCTGGAAGTCACAACAATGTAGAAAACCTGGATGCAATGACCTTGTTTCGCTGGGTGACACAGAACTAAATGCTGCTTAGTTTTGCTTGTGCTGTCTGAACAGCCCTGGCAACTACAGAAATTTATACTGCTGAAAAACCTGATCCCTTGCTTTTCCCTTACACTTTTTTTGGGGGTGAATTTAATCTTTGTACCTGCCATGTCTGCTGAGTATATAATTAGCAGGCTGACATCTGAGCAGGGCTTCTCGGCTAGCTTTATTTAGGGGTGGAATTTTTTTTTTGCTTTGGGTAAACTTAGGCACCCCAACTTCCTTATTAATCAGGATAATAAGAACAGCCTTATCCAACCCTCAGAATGCATCAAGAACACAGAAATATCTGCATCTAGGTGTCAATTAGAGTCACCTTTTCCTTTAGATGTGACTGAAAATGGCTCAGTAAAAGTCTGTGCCTCCTTCTAGGCTTCTGGTCATTTCTTGGAGGCAGTTCTGTGGTCACCTCTGACTACAGAGTCTGAAACCGTTCCCCATTAGGGATTGTCCGCTGTCTGCCTGCTGCTGTCCCCCTTCCCCACAGAAGACTGTCATGGGATTTAGAGCTTGTTCTCCACTAGTGCTGTGTAGAGCACAGAAAGACTCCTTTAAGCATGGACCTCGCAGACCTCCACGTTTAGGACTAAGCAGGGACTCACTTCCAGGCAACAAGGCCAGTAATAAAACACATCATTCAAGGTAACCTATATCAGCATCAGGTCACAGCTTCTCTTAATTGGCTCAGAATAAACTATTTTCTTATTTCCTTTAGAAAAAAAGTTGAATAAAGCGGGGCAGTGGTGGTGCATGCCTTTAATCCCAGCACTCAGGAGGCAGAGGCTGGTGGGTCTCTGTGAGTTCAAGGTCAGCCTGGTCTACAAAGCAAGTTCTTGGAGAGCTAGAGAAACCTTGTCTTGAAAAAACATAAAAAAAAGTTGGAGGTTCCCATGCCATTTTCTACACATGTAAATCTCCAGACTACTGCCCAAAGCTCAGCCTCCCTGGTCCTTTCTTGCTTTGGCCTTACACAGCCAAAGCTGGTATCCAACTTAAGTAGAGAAAATCTTTCTCTAAACTTTTCTCCCAACTCTAGGGTTTTGCATGCATATCTTAAAACACCAAACTAAACTTTCAGAATATTATTTGTAAGGATTTGCCCACTAACACCAAGCAAGAGTTCTGTTCCTCCTCCTCTGTGTCAGAGACTTGGTCTGTGCATTGTGTGTGTTTAACACGAATCAGGGGGGAAAAATCCATTGGATAACAAAGTACTAAACACTAACAAAATAACAGGACAAGAACATTTGATCCAGTCAACACTATTTATTGAGTGCCTTTGATGTTCTAGGCACTGAGTTAGTCAGTCATAAAGGGGAACAGAAGCAGACATAGCTCTGCCCTTGTGTGGCTTACAGAGCTGGTGTGAGAGAAACATCACATACAGTAGAGGCGAAGTGAAGCTGCGAGTACAAGTGCGGGAAGATGGGTGTAGGCGCTGGGAAAAACACACACCACCTAGCGGGAGCTGGGCAGGCCAAGTCCATGAGGCTGCAGAGCTGTGGCCTGCAGGTTCACAAGGTTGATTTGGGGTCGGCAACGACATTTCAGGTGAAGGAAGCAGGCCACAGGAAGGCTCTGGAACACCAGGAAGCCTTGGTGGAGGACGGAGAGGAGGTCCACATGGCTGGGGCTGCAAACTTGAGTAGCACTGAGAAGTGAGATTAAGTTAGAGAGAGATGAGTAAAGCCAGACCACTACAAAGTTTCACGTTAGGGAGAGATGGCAAAACTTTACATTTTGGGGGGAAAAAACACTCCTCTAGCTACAGTACAGATGACAAACAGGAATATTACAAGGACTGGAGCTGAACTGTCAGCTCTGCAGTGCCCGTGTGGGGACGGCTAATTATTCAGAGAAGTGGTTTATCTCTGTGGGTGCTGTGATTCAATGCTATACTAAATGGATATATACATACAAACAGCCACAACATCCTTCGTACCAGTGACTCAAAAGTCACCAACAAAAGTGGTCTTTGCTCCCCAGACTTCCTGCCCCTCTGCCACAGCGGCTTTCTCCACTGAGAAAAGTTATTAGCACATACTAATTATACAAAACAGTGTATTTATCACATTTTCATAATTCTTATACTTTTAACCATTTATATTCCCTCCCCTACCTCCTTGTTTTTTTTCAGGGAGGTGGTCAAGTGGGGGCACTGGGGATCAAACCTAATACCTTACTCAGGCTAACCACTTTCTACCCAAGATATATTTGCAGACACTTTTCTTGCTTTTTAAAACATGATATCCTTAAATAGTTGTTTTTCATTTTTTTGTACACTGAAGGAAGAGAAGAAAAATCACACACTATAAACCCATAGCACCTCCTTAAACTTAGCTCTTCTCTGTCAAGAGAGAATATTCAAAGTCACAACCAGTGCTTCCTTTTAATATTCCCCTAAAAAAACAAAATAAACAAAAACTCCATGTATTTGGGCTTTGGGATGTAGCTCAGTTGGCAAAGTATTTGCTTTGCAGACACAAAGTCCTGGGTTCAATCCCCAGTACCACACAAGCCTGGTATGATGGCATCTGACTGTTCTGAAGGTGGAAGCAGAAACATCAGAAGCTCAAGGTCATCCTTGGCTACATAACAAGTTCAAGGTTAGTCTGGGCTACATAAGACCCCATTTCAAAGGAAAAAAGAAGAAAGAGAAAGATGGGATGGCAATGCTCCCACTGATTACTTCCTTAGTTCATCAGCCCTCAAATCTGCCAGTAAGGACAGATCTCATACACTTCACTATGAACATACACCTCTGTAAGATGAAAGTGTCACCCCTGTCTATCTGTGACACACTGAAGAAGGATTTCTAGTTCATTAATAAAGGGAAAAGTAGCAAAATTTCAAGCTGGTATCAGAATATGCAAAGAAATAACAGTTGAATTATATGTATTAACTTAAAGGCATAATAAAGATATTTGCACTAGGAGGCAAAAATCTTCTTTCCTTGTTATTCTACAGAATCAAACCCAGTGCCTCAGACAGTCTAGGCAAGTGTTCTAACCACCAAGCTACACTCTCAGCCTAAAAATTACAAACCTTAGTAAAGAAATATTCAAAACATTATGGTCAGATTACAAATGCATACTTAATAACACCAGCTCTCAAACAGGAGGACACAGTGAGACTTGTTAAAAAAGGAGAGAGAAGACAGGAAGAGGGTGGGACTTGAGAGAGGGTTTTTAAATTGATGAAGTTGTATTTTCAATAGACTAATAAAACAGGCTACTCCTGTGTGGGTTTAGGAACATGAATGAATATGAAAATATATGTTATAAGTCAGATGTATTTCTGTCCTTTTTCTTTCCTTTTTTTTAGATTAAAGTCTTACTATGTAAGCCAGGCTCTCCTGGATCTCGAATTCCCCTGCCTTACCCTCACAAATGCAAACAGGTTTGTGCCACCATGCCCGACAGAGAGATCAACTAGAAAGAAGGAATGACTTGGAGATACATAAAGAGCCCATGTCAGTTTTATTTCTACTAACAGAAAACAACCTCAGTGCTCCAAGACGCAACTCTAAAATGAAATAAAATCACTAAGCTCATACTTTCAGAGACCACTTGATGCTACAGAAAATGCTCATGAGAAGAGTAGTTAAAGACTTGTCTGTTAGCCAGCGCTGTATTTTGAAGCCCTACAGTTGGTGTTTCTCTACATCACTCAGCCACTTGCCCCTTTATGGCTTTCATTATTTTTGTTGTGCCAAAAATAATGCCTCAGAGTTTCTTACAGAGGATTTTTTGATAATAAACTCCTAATTTTTGTTTGTCCAATAAAATATCTTTATTTAAGAAAATACTGGAGGGAGACCAGCCTTCATGTAAAAATATGCATGAATAAACTATGCACATACGCAAACATATGTATAAGAATCTATAAAATATCTATCTATATACCCTCAATTTAAGCACTTAGAAAAAAGACGGCCTTTTTCTCCGAGACCAGCACGCGTGTCTTCCAGAGTCACCTAGTCCAGCACGCCTGTCTTCCAGAGTCACCTAGTCCAGCACGCATGTCTTCCAGAGTCACCTAGTCCAGCACGCGTGTCTTCCAGAGTCACCTAGGCAGATCAGTGACGCAGCGGCAGGGTCCACTCTGACTCCTGACTTCGTCCATGGATCCACCTGCACATTCAGCTCACAGCCCAGCTCCAGGGCCGCTGGCCCAGAAGGAGATCCTCTCCCTGGGTGGGGGATTTGTGGATACTTCTCCCCACAGTTACAAGCTTCACTTGATGACTCATTTTTTTTCCAAATAATACTTGATGTGGCATTTTCATTCGACCATACTCATCCTTTACCATCTATTGGAAGATTTAGCTTGTCTATTAATTCAATCCATTACATCACTAATTTTGGCAAAGTATATTCACATTGGGAGTAAAGGTTTGTGTCTCTGAACAGGCCTAGAATATCAAGGTAATTGTTATGCAGAACTAACCCAAACTGTGCATAACACAGGCGTTCCTGACCCCCACTGACTGAGCTACTGTAGAGCCACCATCTTCCTCAGTCACTGTGACAAGAAAACCAATTCCATGGTATCTAATTCCCAGTAGACTACCCAGGACCATGTGTTGAAAGAAACCAGGATGTTGAATAAAATGTTAAGATAAACCCTAGACCAAGCTGCACTGACTATTCCAGTGAACTCCCACCATGTTACCATCAATATGGCCTCTACATTTATTTCCACGTTAAGACAAATTCTATACAAACTGACAAAATATCATTTTGTAGCCAAGAGGACCCAGTCCTAGACACTTTGCCAATAATGGCAGTTAAGCTGGGCAGAGATAATTCCAACACTGCATGGAGTACTGGCTTCTATTTGTGGCAAGAGACACAAGAGCAATACCCCTGAAAAATCTATGATTTTATCCCATCTGCACTTTAAGAAGGATGCTGGGTATTTTTTATCATTTAAAAACGATTTATTGTTCCCTTTCACCACTGAGTCAGCTCAGCAATCCAGCTCCATCTTAAGGATTATTAGGGACAAAATAATTTTTTGGGGGGGACAAAACAATTTTAAGGAAAAAATTCAAAACATAAAGAAAAAAAATCACTCACGACCAACAACAAAAGCTTGCAGTGCAGGTCTGGGAACCCAGCCACAGCATGTCCATGTCTGTGCCTTTCGGAGCACCGCTCTCATTTCTTGATGGGAATGCCAATCACCATAAAGTCTTCCGCCAGCGTCACTTCTTGGAGATCTAACACTGACTCAGCTTGCCTTTTCAGCTCTGCAATGCCATCTGTCTCTCCTTCTCTAGCCAAGGCAATCGGTTTGTACCGCTGGCTGAAGTGAGTCAGGACCAGCCTCTTTGCACGGCACAGCTTCGCGAATGTCGCTGCCATCTGGGGTGTGCTGTGGCCATGCTCTTTTGCTTTGTCCATCTGAGAATCATCCAGAGTAGCCTCGTGGATCAACAGGTCTGCTTCAAAGCACAGCTTCACTCCTCCATCACCCACAACCCCGCAACAGTCACCCAATATGCAGATTTTTCTTCCAACCATAGGCTTTTTTAAGACATCTTGGGGAGAAATTGTAACTCCATTATCCAAAACAACTGAAATTCCATTTTTCAGCTTCCCATAGGCAGGACCTGGGGGCACACCTGATGATGCAGAAACAGATAACATTACATCAAGGACATAGAATTATGATTTGTAAAGAAACAACCTTAACAGCACAGCAACAGCAAATAGCAAAGGCATCCAGGGGTCTTAACTCAGCAGTTAAGAGCATTTACTGCCCTTCCAAAGGACCTGAAGTCAATTCCTAGCACCCACATGACAGTTCACAAATGTCTGTACCTCCAGTACCAGGGCCTCTGAGGATGACAGACAGGTATATGGTACACACATCATGCAGACAAAACATCCATACACATAAAATTTGAGATCATTTCCAAAGCTGCAAGAGATGCTTTCCTACTAGTAGACAACTGGGATATTTAAACATTTTACAAGTTAAGTGTTGCTCTTAACAATGGCTTACGCTTTTCCTAGCACATGTGTGAGCTGACTTTTAAGCTCTGAAGTATCACTTAGGCCTTACTATACTCGAGATACCAGCTTTGATTTTCTGCTTTGCATGAGAATAACAGTTTGGGGGATCCTTTATTTACTACAACATCAAAGAGTACATCTAAATAATCATATAATCAATATCTCCAGTCAGAATAAGTATCTACAAACAGACTAACTGAAAAAGAAACTTAGTAGAGAGGACTATTGGGATCCTAAGTTTGAGCTAGGGACCTTTGCAGCCAAGCCTAATGACCTCAGTTTGTTTCCTGAGACCCATATGGTGGAAGGAGAGAATCGACTCCCAAAAGTTATCCTCTGACCCCTGCCTGCACACCATGGCAAACACACATGCACACACACACCAAGAAAAACCACCAAAAATAAGGTCAAGGGGTATTTCAGGCAATCATACATGATTAATCTTCTTGGTAGATGGTAGTAGTTCCAGATTTCAAGCTTCAGTGTTATTTAATACAGACTAACACAGAGGATAACACTTACAAACAAATATATGGTCAATATTTCCAACAGTGATCATGTTTAAACTTTCCAAATATAACTATTGACACAGAATTTACATGACAAAAATAACTTTGACCTGCATCACTTTCCCCGTTATCTAGTATGTTATTTCAGTTGGGGAAGGTAACTAAAATTTAGATGAATCACTATCGTTCTTCCAACAGGAATACCCATGTCATGCCAGGTGTAGTGGTAAGGCTGGGCATAGGATGGACCTGACCTCCATTTCTTAAGGTCTCCTCACTTGTGCATCATGGCCTCACATGGAGAAAAGACAACTCCTTCAAGGCCCTTTTCCCATCTTTGTGTGTTTCCTTCCCACTATGGTGACCATGGTATATGTAGAACCAGTTAAGGTGCAATGTCCTGAATGCCAAATTAATTCAGTCAGGATGGAATGAGTAGACAAGGTAGACAGAAAGAAAGTCTTGATGTAGTTGGCTGCTGTTGTAATGGCCCATGGCAAAAATCCTTGCACCGAAGATGGCATTGAAGGGCCAAGGAGATGCCTCAGTGGGTAAAGTGCTTGGGAGACCTGAGCTCAGATCCCAGCACCCATGTAAAAGCCAGGCGCAACCTTAGCATCAGGGTCTCGCTGGGTAGCCAATCTAGTCAAAATAATGAGCTCTAGGTTCAGTGAGAGAGCCTGCATCAAAAAGGTAGACAGTAATTGAGGACTCTTCATGTTGACCTCTGACCTCTGCATGCACATGCATGGATGAGAGCACACACACACACACACAGCTCACACACCTCACACAAAGATGTCATCAAAAGCATACCTGAGGACTGTGCACATTTCCAATTCCAAACAATCTTGAGGCAGAGACTGGAGGATCATGAGTTTGAATTTGAGCTACATAGTGAGTTGTAGGCCAGGCTGGGCTACAGAGTGAAAATCCTGTATCAAACAAGAATAAAAATAGAAACAGATTTAAAAAATGAAAATACAACTTCAAAAATAAAACATAAAGATTACAAGTATAGGTTAGCGGCAGAGCACATGGGCTTGAACCCTAGCACGACCAAAATAAAACAAAAAAGAAAGCACAAGGAACTAAAAATAAATCATGGACTTACTAGCCCAATTCAAACCACCTTGCCAACCAAGTCAGAGCTGGGCCTGGTCCTACAGGCTGTATCCTGTAGGTGGCTTGATCTCACATTCAAAGCCACCATGAGCAACTTAGTGAAACCCTGGCTCAGGTAAAAAATAATAAACGAGTTGGAGATAGAGCTCAGTGCTTGTTTAGCTTGTGTCCTAGATTCAATCCCCAATGCAGCCAAAAAGGAAGAAAAAAGAATGTGAATCCAGGAAACTAATGAGAAAAGATTCAAATAAATTAAATATTCTAGTTTTGTTCTGAATAGTATCTTTAGACACCAAAGATTTTCCTTAATAAGCAAATTTTGGGCAAAGGAAGTGAGTGCTTACTTGTGACCACACAGGAAGCAGGCTACCCTGGCACTCCCAGTGGCTTCCGGTAAGACAGCTCAGATAAAGGAAAGGCATACTTACCAAGGTCTTTCAGCTTCTGTGCATTGAGTTTACCTGCACGTTTCTTTTCCACAATTGAAAAACCAAAGGATGGAATTCTGTGAAAGAGGCGAAATGCTTTTACAACAAACTGCTCATCATCAACCAGACAGTAGGAGTTTTCTTCTATGTCTAACAAGATAGTTCGTCCCTGTCCTTTGGGAGGGCTGTCTGCTTCATTCACATGTGAAAATTCTTTTAGTTCTTCCACAGGACACTGATCAGCTGTAGGCACTATCTCATGGACCACATAAGGAAAAACCAGCTCTGTATGGGAGAGCTCCATGGTTCTCCAGATGAAGTCCCGAAGCCCTACAGGGCCGTAGATTTCAATAGGCTGCCTTGTGACCACAGAGCCACTCTGTAGGCTGATCGTACAGAGGAGGCCGGGAAGGCCGAAGAAGTGGTCTCCATGAAGATGTGTGATGAAGATCTTGGTAATTCTCCCTTTTGATTGAGACAGAGAAAAATATTAGGATAATTTTCAGAAATAAAAACCAAAATAAAACTATTTGACTCAGCATCCCCAGCCCTCAGCGTGATGCTGGATGTTAGCCTTGTGCACACAGGACAGTTGCTCTGCCACTGCGCTGCCACTAAGGAACACCCTCAGTTCCACTGACAAAGCAATTTAAAACAAGCCTAAGAACTTATGTAAAAAGCAGTAAGCTGAAATCGGACATTCTGTATGTTACCATCCACTTATTTATTCCTTTCATCTTGCTGTGTGACTCCAGAAAAAAGAGAGATAGGTTTTATTATGCTCTATGGTCTTGTTAGTTGGTTGGTTTTCTGTATGTTTGTGGGGTGTTCATGTGATGTTGTATGTGTGGTCTGTGCACATGAATATGGAGCTACACATGCATGTAGAGACCAGAGGAGGTGTTAGGGTGACTTCTTCTACTGCTCCCTACTTTCGTCTTAAGACAGGCTCTCTTACAAACCAGAAGCTCACCATTTTGACCAGGCTGGATGACCAGTGAGTTCCCAGGCTCTGCTTCCCTGACTACCCACTAATGCTGGGGTTAAAGGCACCAGGCATGCCCAGCTCTTTACACAGATGTGGGGATTTGAACTCAGGACCTCAAGCTGGACAGCAAGCACTCTTACCCTTGAGACATCTACCCAGCACTACTTGGTTGCTTTCTGAGACAAGATCTCACTCTGTAGCCCATGCTAACCTAGAACTCACCATGTAATCCAGGCAGCCTTGAACTTGTGGCAATTCTCCTGCCTTAGCCTCCCAAGTGATAGGATTATAAGTGTAAACTACCAAGCCCAGTTCCACCAGATGGTTTAAACAGGATATTATTTTTTCTATGAAAATATTCAAATTACAATGCTTTACAGATTTCCAAGTGTTTTCCTACAAATCCTCATTTTCCAAAGTGAAATATAAAAGTTCATCAAGAGCGCTGGAGAGATGGCTCAGAGGTTAGGAGCACTGACTGCTCTTTCAGAGGTCCTGAGTTCAATTCCCAGTAACCACATGATGGCTCACAACCATCTATAATGAGATCTGGTTCCCTCTTCTGGTGTGCAAACATACATGGAGGCAGAATGTTGTATATGTAATAAATAAATAAATCTCAAAAACAAAACACTTGTAGGTCAACTGTTCACTTTAGAAAAAAAAGTTCAAGATAACTAACTAGGCCTCAAGTGTCAAAGTATATTTCAGCTACACCGTCCGCTGTCAGTCCGCTGAGACGTACCGACAGCAAAGTGGAATGTTCTACAGTTCTAACTGACTGCATCAGGCCTAACCCCAAAACTGCCTTTTAAGGTCTCCTTCCTGGATAGGGATTCACCAATGAAGACTGAACTATGTGTGCCAGTGAGGATGTGGAGGAAGGACAAACAGGACAAGGACTGAGGAAGAAAGAAGGAGGAGGAGGAGTAAGATAACTAGAAGAGGAACAGGTGAGAGAAGAGGCGGGTCATCAACACCAGATGCCAGGCTGCAGACTGAAGGCAGATCCCTGATCATACTACACGAGGGCACATGGGCCCAGGTCTTGTTTCCAGTCTGAATCTACACAAAAGCTTTTTCAGTGCACACTGGCTTAGTCATAACTCAATTTAGCTAATGATAAACTGAATTTACTGCTGGTAAATGGCAGGATGCCACATCAGCATTTTCTGAGATGTACCATGGGCATTTTGAAAGTAACAATCACAAACAGCATATTTCCAGTAGAACAGGCTCAAGGGCCACCTATCTGAAGTATATGATACCATAAAAGTACAGGAGCAGTTTATTGATACCATAAAAGAACAGGAACAGTTTATCACACTGTGATTTGTTCTGACAGCAAATGCTCTCAAAGCAAGACTTCCCAGAAGGACTATGCCTAGGCAGCAGTGGCCTAGAACAGCTGGCTCAGAGGCTGACTTGGGTCCTTCATGCTGCCTTTGCTCTTCTGTTCTTCAGGTCTGTTTTATAATTTTGTATGGTACTGGGGATTGAATCTAGGGTGCCACACACATACTTAGCAAGTGCTCACTCACTGAGCTATACTCCTGGGCCCCTTTTAGCCTTCATATTTTACTGCTTTTTCTTTTTAAAAAACTTTAAATGAAAGTATAGTCCTTAAATTTCCCATTTTCCCTTTCCAGGCTGTCTCTTAATATGACCCAGGGACTCTAGAAACAAAAGAACTACAGCAGTTACCGAATCCAGATCCCATGTTGGCCTCAAAACTGCCAACATCAGGCTTTCTAGGTCTTTTCACTATCTATTGCAAAACAAAGCCAAAGCTGAACACAAAACAGCCTGGCAAACAAAGTAAGAGAAAAACTGCTTCCCACAGTTATCAGTTTCAAGAAGGCCAGGCATTTCATTTTCGGGAAATGTGATTTCTGAGAGACAAGCAATGGCAACCACAGTTATGAAAGGTATGAGGAAGCCAACAGATGAAGAGTGAAGATCACACCCGATTCCCTTCCCCTAAGTAGAAGGAAGTGGAGGGGAAACACTGTCCACAGAGAAGCAGAACACTGTGCATCCTTAGGTGGACATGACGGTGCAATTAAATCTGCTGTTCTACAGTATGTGATAAATATACTGCTCAGCTAAAAACATCAAAAGTAGTTAATGTCGAGTAAACTGTGGCTCCATTTAGGCAAATTACACATACTTCTATACATATTCACACCATCACCACATCTGTATTTATAGAATGTACCTGTGGGAGCTAGGAACGTAACTCAGTTGATAGAGTGTCCATCATTCATAAAGTCCTGAATTCACTCCCCAGTACCACAGGAAAAAAAAAGGCAGGAGGGTTGATATTCAAAGTCATGGGCTACATAACCAGCTCAAAGCCTCATGATTACATGAAACCCTGTGTCCAAGAAAAGAGAGAGAGGTTTTGGGGGGTATCTATGTGAGGAAGACTTGGGCTTTTCTTATTTACACCTTTTAGTTGTTTTATTTGAATTTCTTCAATGAACATGTGTTCAAAAATGTTATAATTAAGAAGTTTTGTTCCTTTGAAACAAGGTCTCATGTAGCTTTACAAAAACAGGATAACCATGAACCCCTAATCCTCCTGCTTCTACCACCTAAGTACTGGGCTAACAGGATTGTGCCAATGGGGCAGCCTCAGCAACATGGTTTTCTTCCTTCCCTTCCTCCCTTCAGCTCTAGCTTACACACACACACACACACACACACACACACACACACACACACACA
>LOJH01012226.1:0-25777 GCA_001685095.1 Ellobius talpinus
ATGTTCTCCCTCCTTCTGCTCCTCATTTGGACCTTGGGAGCTCAGTCCAGTGGGGTCTCTGTCTCTATAACATTTTGTGGGCAAGACATTTTCATGCTGTGACGAAGAGGATGTCACAGTGTATAATGAATAAGAATGCATTTTTGAGAAACGATACAAAGTAAATTGGAATCACACTGGCATCATGGTAACTGTCTCACAGTGATTAATATTTGGATATTTATTTTTGTGTATGACAGCACATGCAAGCCACAATATGTGCATAGAGGTCAAAGGACAACTTGCTTGAGTCTCATGGTAGCCTAAAATTGGGGTGTGTGGATATATATATAATATATAATATTTATATAAATATATAATATTTCCCCCTCTGGAATTTTTGTATTTAAAATTTTTTCACTGTGGAAGTGTCTTGTGATCAGCTAAAGGTGATCAAATGAAAGCTAATACATAATTGTATTTGGGGAAGATGGTACACATATTCATAGTTCTGAGACAATTTCTTTCAAGTATATTGTGTATTTGGGCCAATATTGAATATTAGTGTATTGACACAGATTCCATGTTACTTACTTGAACTCCTTTAGATAATTTTCTGTGGTTAGTTTCATTTAAAAATAAGTTATGGGATTGAAACTGCAAACAATAAAGAAGGACATTCCAGAGATCAATCAGTAGAAGTGAAAGCAGGGCAAGACTGGCAGCCTTCAATCTAAGTTAGGCATCACAAGAGTTAAGGTACCCACTATGAAGACCATGATAAGGAAATGATAATAAGCTGAATTTGAGAATATTTTGTTAATATGGTGGAATGTTAATTATAATTCTAGACCAGATAGAGCTGAGCCAGAGAAGATCTCAGACAACGTTTTTCAGTAATAAATCTGATGAAATAAATCTAAGATACACTTGTCAGTGAGACCTGTGACTCTGAGAACACCACCCATATGTACATTGCAAAAACTGAAGCCACTGCACCAGCACATCTCAGGGAGAAATACTGCAGATGACTGAGACCGTGGCAGCAGGATGGCTCGAGGGGTAGATGGGTAAAACTATCTATCTGCAGGCCTAATTGCCCTACATAGGATCCACATGATTGAAGGCAAGAGCTGACAGGAGGAACAAGTTTCAACTCATAGAAATTTTACTAAGTTAAAGTTAAAACTTTCCTTTTTATTTAGATAGAAAAGGGGAGATGATATTGGATGTCGTTCTGTTTATGTGTTGCTTTTTTGGATAATGAATAAAGCTGTTTTGGCCAATGACTTAGAAGAATATAGCTAGGTAGGAAGTCTGAACAGAGATAGAGTAGGTGGAGTCAAAGAGACACCATGTAGCTTTCATCTGCCTAGCTGTAACATATTGACAAATATCCTTCTTTTATATAAAAGGTGACATTTACATGGGGCTGTTATAAATATCAAGAAAATGCACACAAATTCTTTCACAGGAGTATTGTTAAACCCTGTAATTATACCACTGTTATTAAATGAAAAATAAATGCTTGATCTCGTCAGGAAAACTGTCAAACTGCCTTTTCTACATGAAAAGAAAGGACATTTGTTCTTCCAATATCGTATAGAAACTCTCCATTTAAAGAGCATTGTGTCAAATTTTGAAAGGTGACATTGATCCTAAAAGATATGTAAAACTGAGTTTCAGTAAACTTAACTGGACTGCAGCCACATCAGGTTCCAGTGTCTCTGAGTGAAGTGTTTTGAGTCTATTTACTTTGTGATGAGTTATGTTAAGTACTGTCCTCAAACTGAGATTAGATCTTAAATAGTATGCTCTGTTACTGATTTAACTGAGAAATTAAGGAAAATGGTATTCATTTTAATGAAGAAAATTTTCTTAAGTTGTCAAAACAACATGCCTGGTAGAAACAGGAGCTTTCTAAATATGTACACCATTTCTACAGAAATTGCACGCACCTGCTTCAGATGAACACATTGTGAAACGATTAACCAAACAAGCACAGCTGTTGAAGCCAACTAGCTTTAGCATCTGAGTTGCTGTCTATAGATTTCAAAAGTTCATACTGGAAACAGTCATTAGACAAGTTGTGTCTTTTTTGCAGAAATTCGTTCCCTTACTTTTCTGCTTAACAGTTTCCAAGAATGGGAGGGAGCTGGGATTATGGCAAATACTTCTGTTCACAGCAACGAAAATGAAGAGCCAGGCATCCTAGGTTCTGTTTCACAGAGCCCAACAGATAGTTGAAATGCCTGGATTTTTACCTGCCATTTTCTGCCGGGGCTGACAGACTGTTCTCTAAGACGAAAACCTTCAAACCTCGGCTCGCTAAAGGAGTGGCTCTGCATAGGAGTGGGATGCTGCCAACTCTTGGGATTATTTTAGAAGTGGTGAAGATACTTCAGAGTGAATAAATGCTATTACTTGTATAATAAAACAAAATTAAACGGAATGGCAGTAAAATGCTAGAACTTCATGAAAACCCATGTTTCAATGGTTTTCCTGACACTAAACAAAATCAAGACTATGATGTCAAATACACTTGTAGGACGAAGCCTGCTTCATCCGGTTCCTCCTTTAATGCAGGAGTTCCATTAAACTGGGTCACATGTCTCTTAGGCTAAGATGATATGTATCTGGCCCCTATACCCTGGTTTATAATCTAAGAACTGAAGAACTCTCTGAATAAGCAGGAACAGTCACAGTCTTCCTATAGCTCTAAGTTCTGCTTCATTGCTTTCTGAAGCAAATAAACTGGAATTTCTTTTAGCTCTATGGAATGCAGTGAAACACCACCTGCATCCTTCTGACAGCAAATGTGGGTCTTTAAATCATTGTAAAAAAAATTCTATTCCTTTCTTTAAAGATTATTTCACAGATAACATCTGTTCCACACATCGCATCTGCTTGCATCATCCATTTTCTTACATTGATTTGACTGAATGCATAAGCATTTCTAATCTTCAGAATACACAGTCAAGCTGGCCAGATGGTTCAGTGGTCAAAGCTTTTGGTGTACAAACCCTGTGATCTGAGTTTGAGCCTTGGAACTCACAAAAATGGAAGGAGAGATGCTACTCCATGAAGTTGTCCTCTTTTACCCACATAAATATGCCATGGCACATCCATCCCCACACAATTAATCTATACATGCTTACAATTATAATAAACAAAAATTTAAATAGTACCATGAATTAGACAAGAATGGTATTGATATTTTATCATGTGCCTGATAATGGTCCTCCCTGGAGATCAAATGCTAAGCTCAATCATTTTAGCTACATTGGAATTAAACACTAATTAGGACAAGTCAAAGACAAGCATTCAAATACTGCTTAGGTGTTGAATTCTAAAAAAGTTCTCTTAATCACACACATACTATCACAGCCATGACTACATACGTACGTTACTGATATGATTATCACAAGTGTGGACATGCTATCACAGCAGTGAATACATACATACATTACCTGATACGTTTATCACAAGTGTGGACACTAAAAGCCCAAATACAAAGCAGATGCACTGCATGTTGCTTGTTAAGAAATAAACTACATGGAAGATAACAATTACAGTCTTTCCTTTGTTGCTCTGACAGGAGTAAATCGTTCGGAAAAGTAGTTTTTTTCTGTTCACATCATCTTTTTGTTCTAAATTAGATGTGGGCTACCCCTGAGAGTTATGACTTGTTTTGCTGTATCCATAAGGGGTGATGTTTCTTCACAGTCTTGGGAAGGCCGAAGTAAGGGGAGAAGGAAGGTTGTCTTGCTCCCATCCATCTTCGGAACTTTTGCTCTCCATCCTTTCTAAGATGGCTCAACCTTGATGTTTCAACTCTTAGCCCCTCCTGGCACAAAATCACCTCCTATCAGTCACTGACACCCACAGAGTTGCTAACTACCCTCTTAGAACACCAAGCATCTCCCTACTTCCACTCCCTCCAAAGGAATCCCAACATCTTGGTAGATTAGCATCAAATCAGGGGAAATTGTGGCATCTGAGTTTCTCTTTTCTATTAAAGTTTACTCTTCAGGATCAGATGTAGCTTGGAGGTTTTGTGGGACTCCTAATAGTGTAAGGGGGTATTTATTTTGGATGCTATTGGGACCTGTTTCCTCATCCTGGGTTGCCTCATTTAGTCTTGAGAATAGGGTTTGTTTCTAGTCTCCTAATCATAGTGGGAGTGGGAGCGTTTATTTCGCATGTGCTTGGAACCCCTTTTCTTCTACTGGGTTGCCTCATTCAGTCTTGAGATGAGGGTTTGTGCCTAGTATTGTTACATCTTGTTATGCTGGGTTTGGTTGATATCCTGGGAGGCCAGCTCTTTTCTGAAGAGAAACTGTGGTCAGTTTGGATGTAATGTTTGAAAAAAGAATATATTTAAAAAAGAAAAGACAGGAAGGAGAAGAATCTAACCCACACTGCACTTGAGTCAATACACTTCTGCCTTATCAACCCGGAGTCCCACCCCTCATCACAACAACTCTCACACACTCTGCTCTCCTCCACCACCACCTTCTACTGCTGGACGCATTCCTTTCAGCCCCTGATTCTGGCAAAGACCTCTGAACTAATCACCTGACAGCTTCTTCCTCTCTCTACCCCTCCTGTCCTGCCTGCACTCCCTTCATTTCACTGAGATTTTATGGCTCTCTGTAGAGACACTCTCTTGCTTATATTCTCAAAGTATTACTCCTGTTTCTTTTCTAAAAATGCCCAGTTCTAGTTCAGTCCTCTACCTTGTTACTCTTTTCAACCTCCAGAAAGATTAAAATCGAGATACCTTGCATCCTATATTTATTCACTTTCTTAATTTATATCTCCTAATTCCTTGCTCCAAAATTGCCTAATATCTTACTTCTGTGGTGTTTTCTTGAATGAATTTAAGCACAGATTTCTTTTCTTCATTGCCCTTCCCGTTCCCCTCTTCCTAGGTCCTTCAGCATTATCTCCTAGCTCATGTTTCTTTTCATTCCCTCTATCACAGTAGATTCTGCTCTGGACGCCCTCTGGCATCAGTGCCCAGTTCCTCATCATTCCTCTCTGCTTTATTTGGTATCCCTCTTCAGTAGATTTCCCAGTGGGTAACAATGGGGATGGAGTGGGTATTCGCCCCACCCATCACCTTGGGCTATCTGGCCTTATAGAGGTGGGGCTTCTTGTTGTAACTCTCTTTAAAGAAAAAGGGGTCAGGAGCTGGCTCCTGGAGATCGGATGGCTGCTTCCACGCACACCAGGGAAAAAGGGAAGAAAATGGGGGCTCTCTACCTTGTTGTTACTCGTGTTTGCTAATAAATCTTTAATATCCCTATTCTGAGCTCTCATGGATTCACAGACTTTCAGCTACAGTGGAGGTTGTATGAACCCCCATTCTACAAAGAGAATGAAGCTTTTTTGTTGTTAAATTCTCAAAGTCCTTAATTCTTATTCAAACCCCAATTTGTTCATTTCATCTACAAGGCTTGCTTCTTCCTCTCGATTCTACCCTATTCCCAGCCAAGTAGTACCTTTCATGCAGTTCCTCTCAGGTGCTCATCTAGCAGTGCTCCTGAATCAAAGCAAAGTCCCTGGCTAATG
This sequence comes from Ellobius talpinus, assembly GCA_001685095.1. Lineage (NCBI taxonomy): Eukaryota > Metazoa > Chordata > Mammalia > Rodentia > Cricetidae > Ellobius > Ellobius talpinus. The sequence continues at coordinate 5,557 of LOJH01012226.1, forward strand.
ACAATTGCCTTGCTGATGTGATGATTTGGAATGCAAACATCTAGGCCATGTATGTAAAGCAATACATATTTTTAAAAATATCACCAGACAATTTACATGCACATTAAAATTTTGCAAAAAAAATCAGCGTGTGTATTGCCAGGGTGAGAAAAAAATCAAAATCAGACTTTAAAGACTAATTCCTCCTCTTGAAACTCCACTACCTGCTTTTTAGAAATCTTAACTTAGAAAATTTCTTTGAAACATATATGCAACTTCTTGAATATTAAATAAGCCTTTTGACAGTTCCATACCCTAGAGTAGCCAATCAAGGACCTAGGGGCCATCTCTTTGAAATGCAAACATCAAGGAAGATGTTGCTCCCATCTCCTGTTCACTGGGGAAGCAACAGCCTGACTTCCCTGGGTTCCTTTCTACAAGTTGGAGAATACTGTCTTGTCATAAAGAGACATTTATTTTTACTAAAGATAGAGGCAATTAACTAGCTCAGATAGTCAACCCAATTACCACATGAGTTAGCATGAATTGTGTGTGGCAAAGGGTGCTGGCCTCTTACTTGAGGACCTGTTACTGTTCATCTTGACAAGGGATGGAATGAGCAGTTTCTCTTACCTGGAAGAAAGGAGCAAGAGTTGCTCCTGTCTTTGCCAATCTTTAAAGTGTGATTTTTCACATTCCGCATCAGTGCTTATTCAGTAATAAAAGTGTTTTCTTTTCCTAGTCCTTGACAGAGAGGGTTTTTGGGTTTGGAGGCTTTTTTGTTGTTCTTGTTGTTTGTTTGTTTGTTTGTTTTAGCTATTTCCTTAACACTTGGGATTTTTATCTCAGATGTGAGCTAAGTTTGGTGGACAAAAGTCTAAAGCTTATCTCATTTCCACATCACCTTGAGCCGTGTTGTGGCTGAACCTGCACCACAGCAGAAATCTCTGTTCTTAGGATCACCAAGGACAAGAATTTACTAGGAAACAAGTGGAGTAAGCAAGCAGATGAGGTGTATTTCAGCAGCTTTGACAACAATGAAATATGATCTCTACAGTGGACGCAAGGGCTGAGCAGCATTGGCAAAGGGCTTCCTCAAGTTCTGGTGTGGAAGTCATAGTCTACTCTTTCTCTTGCCCTTGGCCATCTGGGAGAGATTTGGAATTGTCTCTTTCCTGGAAGATGTGGAGGCTTTCTTAGGAGCCATGTCTACCCATAATTTAAGATGCCTTAAGTGCCAAAAATACACATAAACATATTATTATTCAGTGAAACATTTGTTAGAGGAAAAGATAACACAGCTCTGATCTGGCACTTCGGTAGAAGTTTGCAGGAGTCAAGCAGAGCCTGCCAAGACTGGCCCTACTGGTTTCCCACGGCCTTTAACTTTTTATCCGGTCAGCATGGGTAGCTTATTATCCCACTACATGCCATCTGTGTAAATGGCTGAGAGGCCACAACCTCACTGTTTTAACCCTAGTGTTCACTTTAACCCCAACATTCACATTAACCCTGACATGTGTGTGCAACATAATAGTCACAATTTCCCCTTTTAATTTTCTAAGATTTTCAAACACATTATATGGAGGACACCTTCATTTATCACTATCAATGATTTCTTCTTCACTCATCCATGTTTTTATAGACTTCCTCTTAGTCTCTGGGCTTCTGAAATCTGAAATTGTACAGAAGTATTTTATTTTCTAATTATGATACGAATGATCTTTCTAAATTTTGTCCCCATCACTACAGATCCCGGCACCTGGCACTGCTGTTCATATTGCTATGTGTGCTTGACTGGCTGTAGGCTAAATTAAAGTGAGCTGTCATTCACACTCATGTGTTAATGATCCTAATCAGACGCTTAAAAATATTTAGTTTTTCATATCAAAAAATAAAACTATCAAACCAATTAACCTAGATGGCATATTACAGTGATTTTAATGACTGTCACTATTTAAATTATCACTGTGCAGTTAAATATTAGAAATAAATTAAGCTCCTTTCTTGTTCTCCCTTCAAATTTCTGCTCATAACTCTTTTTTTGTCTCCTGTCTCACTCCAGATTTCTACCTCAAGCTGACTTGATTGCTCTGATGACCTCAATCAAAAGGCAATTACCTCATGAGGGGTGGAAGGTAATTATTCCTAACGCGTGGAGATTGAACACTCCTGAATCGACAGCTGCCGTTCCTTTCAGGATAACACCATTACCACGGAATTGGACTCCAAAGATTTCTGATGCATGTAAAAATCTAAGATAAGTTGTTGATTTATTTGCACAGTTTCTATGGCCACTATTCTTCTCTCTGCTAAATGTCATGTTTCCTAAAGACAACATGAATAAGACTGTGTATAGCCATTGAGAAACTCATAGGTTGACTCAGGTTGTCAAATCGTGCTCACAAAGCACACAGATCTATGAGATGATTTCCCCTACTACAAAAACTTATAGAAACTATTCTGCAACAATCATTTAAAAACTTATAAATTCAGGAACATAAAATACACTAAATAGTTGGACAACTTTGAAAATGGGAAAAAGTAAGTCATAAAATCGCGAATTATTTTCGCATTTCAAGACTGTCACGCTACCATAAAGCATGCTGTTTGTCAATCTGAATGAGCTAGAATTGTGTGTATTCACCTAACATCAATTGACAGATGTGCACATTAATGCCTAGATTTTATGTGTATGCAGATAATTCAAACAGGAATCTTCATGCTTTAGCATGCATTCGGCCACTCTATTTCCAGTTGATCTTGCTGTTTGGGGGGATTTAGCACATATGCCTTGCTGGGAGTAATATGTCCCTGGGGGTGGGTATTAGAGATTGAGGTTGGAGATCTGAGGTCTTAGCATCCTGTCTCTGCCTCGTGCTCACGGTTGCTGTCAGGTGTCCCCATCACAATAGCAGGGATGGCAGAGCCCACTCTCCTACATCCCTTATGTAGTCTCTCTGAAGTAAAGTTAGAGCCTTGGACCTTGAATTAATCTCAAAATCGTTTACTACCAAAATGATTTGTTATTTATTTGCCTCAAGATCATACATGTTCTAGAATGAAATTTGAGATACCTTGTTCACCTCTGCATCTATAGACACAGAGTGCCTAGCATGTAATAGGCATTATATGAGTATTTACTTGAAGAAGGTACCAATTAGTAGTATACAATTTGGATGCTTCCCTAAAAACAAAAGATGGCTCTTTCTTAGTGACTCTGAATACTTTTCCGCCAGGAAGACAGTTTTAACTTTCAGGTCACAGGGGAGGAATGAGGGCAGAATGACACAGCATAGGAACTGTCATTAATGTGGGACTGCCTTTTATTAAGCTAAAATTTGCAGAAATCATTGGGCATACATTAATACTAAACAAATGTTATTTCTACACTGTGACAGACAGTTGGCACACCTGCTTGTGAAAAAACACTTCTTCATATTTTCTGACTTGCTTTTCTCATTGCTGGGGTTTCTTCCTGTCACGGGGGCCAGATGATTAGTGCCCAAGATTCATCAAGATGAATCAAACTAAATCGGTCTATGGGGCCTCGTAGCAGGGGCTTTATAATTAAGAGAGAGCTGTGCTAAATCAACTCAAATAGTCTTCTAACACGGCACATGTCTGTTTCCCCGAGCCTCAGATTTATCTGAGTGTGGCTCTTACTTTGCTTTATTTTAACTGTCTGTCTGTCTGTCTCCCTCACCAGCCTCAAAAACTTCTCAGCTACTCATGATCACACACTTGGGAAAAGCAGCTTGTTTTGGTGTCTGGGGGATGTTGCACACTGACTGAATTTATAAAGACAATAGTGTTGATGTAGTACTTATGTTAGTAACTATTTGTGTATTAAATAAGAGGAATGTACACAATTACTTGTCAAAGGAACAATCTCAGTGCAAAAACTCAAAAATAAACATTGTTGCTTCATTGCCAATGTAAAATTTCCCAGAACCTGACTCCTCTTCCTGCAGACTCCACTTGATCCCACTGTTGAATCCATCATACTGTAAGTGAAGATACTGTTTTTAAATGGAGCATGAGGTATTCCACTCATTAGCTACAGCCCATAGAGCTTTGGCTTAGTATTGTCACTGATTTCCCTGCTGTTGGGCTTTGTATTTAACACTTCCCAACCCTAATAAGCTGAAATAACCAATTAGCCTTTCTCAGCACAGCATGGTTCCAGCATCCATCCAGAGTGGTGAGTGGGTAAAAGCAGAAGCCATTATTTAACCCAGATATAAAGAATTAGGACCATTTATAAAACACAATTTTAAATGCTATGAAATAAACCTTTCAACTTCCGGAGGGATTCAGTTTATTTCATTGTCCTTCATCCAACCAACAAACATTCCCTAGGTTTACAAAATTAATGAGCTCATCCTACCAAGTAGCAGGATTTGTCAGTACCTCTAGACCCTGCAGGCCATGTCCACAGCAGTTTGAAGCACATCCCTGGATTGCTACTTAGGGCCTCATCAGTTGAGTGTCTCGACAGTAGAGTAAGAATGGACCATATTTCCTATGAATGTGGTTCATGTATTGTCAAATGTGCACATTTCATAGCTGAGGTAATAGCATTAAAGCGTTCAAGTGAACTGTCACAGCTGTCAAGGTGGCAAAACCTTTATTTCTCTGTGGATGATTGGTGTAGGAGGGTCTTCTTTCTATGTGTTGCTTTCATTGGTCAAATAAAGAAACTGCCTAGGCCTTTTGATAGGGCAGAAGTTAGATAGGTGGGGAAGACAGGATTGGATTCTGGGAGGAAGAAGGCAGTGTGGCAGACGCCATGGCTATCCTCTCTGAGATGGATGCTGGTTAGACACATGCGGGTAAGCCACAGTCAAGTGGCTATACACATTAATGGAGATGGGTTGAACTAATATGTAAGAGTTAGCCAATAAGAGGTTAGAACTAATGGGCCAGGCAGTNAGGCAGTGTGGCAGACGCCATGGCTATCCTCTCTGAGATGGATGCTGGTTAGACACATGCGGGTAAGCCACAGTCAAGTGGCTATACACATTAATGGAGATGGGTTGAACTAATATGTAAGAGTTAGCCAATAAGAGGTTAGAACTAATGGGCCAGGCAGTGTTTAAATGAATACAGTTTCTGTGATTATTTCAGGGTTAAGCTAGCCAGGAGCCGGGTGGGAATGCAGCCCACCATTCCTCTTTACTACAGATGATGCACAAAGTTTGAATGTTTGTACAACATCCATAGTTCAGTTTGGACTCATTGACAGACTTGTGGGTTATGAAGTTTGGCAGGGGCTTTGTTTGTAGGGAATATAAGAGACTTTTCACATTGGGTTCTGATCTGCCTCAAGAGATATTTTAGAAAAAAAATCACTGGCCAGAGGAAATGGAATTTTGAGTGGAGTTTATTGGCAGGACCTTTTCTATTTTATCAGTGACTTACAAAGAGAAAAGTCCTGAACATTTTTTTTCCTGGCAGTTAAACTGGCTTCTGAAATAAAACCGTGAGGCCAGTAATCAGAAGACTCTGTCTCCAACAGAATAATCCAATATGGAATTTAATTTTGGCCTTAGATAAATAGACCAATCACAAGCTATCAGCATGGAAAAATCCCAAGTGAGGAGCAGAGATATGGATGTAAACACATGTGTGTTGGTGCTGAATGGAAGCTTCTAATTGCCAGGAAGGTCTTGCCCTTGTCCTGAGGCCCTCAGGCCTGTGTCCTGCAGCTTTGGTGAAATGAGGCAGACTTTCTATGACTGTGTTATAAGGCTTATACAGCAGGAGAGAATGTTGAGGGGATATCTGACATGTCTTTCCTGGAAACTGGTTTATCCTACAAGGAACTAAGCACGTGCAGATGATAATTTCCACTGTTTCTGATAATATCCACAGCACCAGTTTCTCCACTTTACGCCAGCATGTAGGTTCCTGAAGACTTTATGTCTGCTTGATTTTAGTGTCTCTTTTGCATTCAGACATACACCACACTCCACAACACAAGGAACAAGTGTGCTTCATGCAATTTTTTTTATTTAGAATAAAGCTAACTCACAGACTTTGTTTTCTACAAAGTTGTTTACAGAGGTATGTGAAAAAGAAAAGGCTTACTATCTAAAAGCCAGAGATGATTTTTTTTTGTCATATGGCCATTCCAGTAGGATTCTGTCAACCCACTCTGATATTCTTCTTGAAGTCCTATAGAAATCGCAAATATAATCTTGGATTAACCTTTGCAAAATTGGCCATCCAAGCAGATTGCAAGCCACAGGAATGCAGAGGCAGAAAGCTAGATACTTGGAAATTTTATCAGGTTTCTTCTTTAGATTACCTCTGTAATCAGGGCTGTATTTTCATAAATCTAAAGAAAAGTTGTTCATGTCAGCATGATGTAGCAGTTTACAGGATATCACAGTTGAAACATAAACATTTTCTGTCATCAAACTTCTCTGTCAGGCTTTGTGGCACCTGCCTATGATCTCATCTCTTGGGCAGCAGAGGCAGCGAGGGTCATAAGTTCAAGGTCAGCATAGGCCCCAAGTGGGAAATTCTATCTCAAAAAAGTCAAAGGCAGGAAGTGTAGCTCATTGGAAGAAGGCTTGGCTAGCATATGATGACAAACTTTAGCAAAAAACAAAGCATTCCATTGCACACATTGAAGTCCCTACCTTATCAAAATAAGAACATTAATATCTATTAAGTCTAATAATATCTTGTTACCATTATAGTATTCAAAAACATGAACCAGATGTGCTTATTGGAGATTAAAAGTAATGAGAATATTACAAAAACCCCACTGTGGTGAATTTCTAGGAGAATAGAAGCAAATCATGGCTGTCTTCAAAATATTTGCCACAGAATACACACTAACCTGTAATAATGTATTGTAATCTAGTGGTAGAGAAGCCTAGACAGTGAAAACGCTGAGGGTCATGTCAATTTTACAAGTGAAGTCATCAGAGTCTTCAATCCAATGCATTTCTAGCAACACCAAGCCATGGGACTGCAGCATGGGTGGAGGGTGGTGCTGGAGACCTTCAGAAGGTAAACAAGCTCACTCATGCTATCTTTTAATACTCAGCAGTTTCTTCCTGGAGTAAATCTTGTCTAACAAAAACAGGGTTTCTGTTTGTTTTTTTGTTTTTATTTGTTTGCTTTCTTAACGTATTTTCTATTGATTTTTGGGGAGTTTCACACCATGTACCCCAATTCTGCTCACCTCCCAGTCCCCTATATCCTCCCCTCACCGCTGCAGCACCCCACAAAAGAAAATTTCAAAAAAGTAAAACCTAAAGAAAATATAGCAAGCAAGGAAATAAACAAACACAAAACCAAAACAAAATAAAACAACACCACCCGAAAAACTTCTCTGCTTTTCCTTTTCCCTGTCTCTCCAACGCCTCTCCCTTTATGCTGGCGGCATGGGGAGTGTGTGTTGCTTTTGCCCCATGGGCTTTACTAGCAAATGTTCATAACAATGAGCCATTGGTCTGGATCAAGGTCTGTGATTTCTAGCACACCATCGTCACTGGATCCTCACAGAAACTCCGCTGGGATATCCTGCGGCCACCCTGAGTCATGGAGATATTGGGGGTATCTTTCCTCAGGACCAATCCCTTCAAGAGCTACAGCAGGTAATAGATGAGGTAGATGGTAGAGGGGGCCAACCCCAGACCCAGGCTATGGGCTTGGGATGTAGCTGAGCTGGTCATTCCTGGCCACTGGGGCCACGCACCTCAGGTGAGTGGGCAGAGCCAGGTCCCCGAAACCCATGCCACCAGGGTCAGTTCTCCCTTGCCTGTGGTAAGGGGTGGGGCCATCTCCCCTGAGTGATCAGTTCTTCTGTGAGGGGTCTGAGCCAGCTCTATTGCTGCGGGATCCAGCAGAATATAGGGCTAGCATTCCCAGGGCCAGCAAGGTGCGGGGTTGGCTCAGCATGGCCCTTTGATTCTGTCACACATGGTTGCTCTGGCCCCCTGAGGTGGCACAGGCTGCAGGCATCAGCATAAATCCCAGCTGCAGCAGACCAAGGATCCAGACATGGCCCTAGGCAACAGCTCCAGCCTGAACATCTGGGCTCTACTTAGAAGCACTGGCCACTCAGATCAGGATAGCTCTAGTGACAGCATGACCCCCCAAACCAACAAGGCCACAGGTTGCTACCTCAACCCCTGGCCTCCGTGTGACTTTTGGTGGCAACACAGGAATCCATATCAGTTCATTTACTAACGAATCAAAATTTGTCTACTACACCAATTCCATTTAAAGGTTTGAAAGGATCATTCAGAACAGCTTGTTGGTATGAAAGGTTTTTTAATTTTTATTTTTCATGTATGTGTATGTTACTGTGTGCTTGCATGTGTTTGTGCATGTGCCTGCAGATGCCCATGGAGGCCAGAAGAGGGCATCAGATTCCTACCCCCAACCCTGAGCTGCAGTTACAGGCTGGTGTGAGCTGCCCAAAGTGTGTGCTGGGAACTGAACTAGAGTCCTCTGCGAGAGCAGTATGTATTCTTAACCACTGAGCTATCTTGTCAGAGTTAAAGGTCTTTAAATACACATTTGTTGTTAGACTCTGGTATGATGTGGTGTGTGTGTGTGTGTGTGTGTGTGTGTGTGTGTGTGTGTTATTCTCTGCTCTTGGAAGTTAAAGCCTTGGTAAATAGACACTCTCAATAAAATGTTGCAACTGTGATATAAAAGCAGCATTGGAAAATATTTTCAGGAAATATATGTAAACTATACAAGTGTGTTGTTCATTGGGCTGCCATAAAAGGCAAAACCTGAGTAGTACAAAAAATCTAATCTGTATTTTTATAAATCTCCATGATCTAACTGTCCCCACTATGACTGTAAGATGCCACAGATATTATATACTTTGATGTTGGATGAGATACAGAGAGCAAATTCAATCAGTATACCTTTGTGGGGCTCAAGATTCCTTGATATTATTTTTAATGAACTTAAGTTTTTGAAAGGAAAAATTGACCAAATTGAGAGCAGAATAAATGTGTTTTTTTTTTCTAGTTTAGGGAAGTTGCTCAACTCCTGAGACTCCATTCCCTACTGATGAGTGTGCCTTAGCTGCCCTCTCGCCAGTCCGGACTGTCACAGGCTCTGGGTGGCTTTCAACAATGGGGACAGCCTCCTGGACAATTATTCCCACTACTCCACATCTGTTACTGAGGTAGCACAGCTAGTCTTTACCTGTGCTTTGTTACCGTAACTCATGAGAACAAGTATTTTGAGAGTTACAGTATTGTCTTGTCATTTCATCTGAGCTTTCTTAATTAACAATAGTTATTTATAACATGGAATCAAAGACGCTGGCAATCCCATCTCTGCTTCCCTTCCTCATTAGATGAATTGAATGTTCTTGCTTTGACTGTTTCTTTCTTTGCTTCCTGTCCTCCCCTCTGTCATTCACTCCAGACACAAAGACTTCCTTCCCTGATCTCAAGCAAAGGGAGAGTATTGTATGCTGAGGACTTGGGACTCTCATTCTCTTGCTTTTAACAGGTCCTCCAGGCTTTCCATACCCTGGCCCCTCCCACACTGTCTGTCTCTTTTCAATAGAGAAAGCCTCACAGCCACCACATGGCTCCTCTGTTCCTCCTATTGTGCTCTGTCTGCATAGACTTCATCAGCTACATAAGATTGAGTACTCATTTGTTCCTTGTTCTATTTCTTGAGCGGTTCAACATCCTGTTTCCAATCTTTGTGCCATTTCGAATGGTTTTTGGTACTCGGTAGCTATACAGTCAATATAAGTGTGTGTGCATGTAAACACCCACACAATCAAACCCTTTCTGAAATTTAAATTCACTATATTCACACCGAGAAAACAGTACTACAAAACGAATGCTTTCTTGTTCTCCAAGTTTTCATTCCATTAGGTTAATACATTAAAAGATGTAGCTGGACAGAAAGGTAATACATAACAGCTTTCAGGTCCATTGTGGTTAGTGGGGAGGAGGCTTTCTTTTCAAACATCATCTAATTAACACTGGCATGCTCAGGATCACCAAAGCTTTTCTACTGTGTCTATTTGTTGAGTAAACAGAAGATCCAGTCACTTGTATTAAATCTGTCTCCTAGCCACAGTGCCTGTTTTGCCATAAGTAGATTTGTGAGAGATGTGTTGACATTTAATTTATGCATCAACAAAAATCAATTTATTCTAGGCATAAAACTTTGGGTTTGGCAGAATGTTTGAGATTATAAATGCAAGGCTTTTTTTCCAGATGGAGAAATCTCTTGCTGTGTTACTTGTATCAACATAAAAATGGTTTTTATTAAGAAAGCATGGATTATATAATTTTATTAATACAATAATGATTTATGAAGAAAAATGAATTTCAGCACCAGCAATATTTTGTCCCTGTGCAGTACCTTCATGGTTACTTTTCAAACTGCCAGTGTCCCTGCCGTGCTGTGTCATTGCTCTTGGGTTGCTTTGTGTGCAAATGTGTATCAAGCTTAGGCTTCTTTGTTCTCCTCTGTGAATAGGCCTCTGGGCATCTTCTGCATGGTACTTTGAGACAGAACAATTTGCCTGCACAAGCTAAGTAGAAGCATATGTAACGGTGAATCTGAGTTCTCACTTAAAAGAGCAGTGAAATAAAAGTCTAGAAGTTACAAAGAGACAGACTGGGCTATGAGTCTCAGAATTCATCTGCTCCCATAACACAAAAAAGCCACGGTATCAAGTGTGTTGTTGGGATCTGCCTGCAGACTGCCTTTATTTAATAAAACTATTAAAATGACTGTCTTTTCTTCATGCTGATAACATGCAGATAATTCAAATTTAAATGTAAAGCTTAATATTTAGAAAAAGACAACCAAAACACAGCCTAATCTACAGGTTAAAATATCCAATATTGTTATTCCAATAGGAGAAAATGTTTTCATTCGAGAATACAGAACAGTAGTGCAGGGGAGAACGAGGGCTAAGGTCAAAGGAACAGTGGGAGAAGGACTTGGGGATTTGTATATGGTTTCCTCGTGGCTAAGTTCCACCCACTCTCTGGATTCTGTGAAGCTCAGATGTCTTAGGTGTGAAGAAGGCAACACAGCAGCCCCGACACAGTGATCCCATGACACAGCTATGGTACGGGGGTCGGGGGGATGAGGTAGGGTTGGGGTGAGGGGATGAAACAGTGGTGAGGACCATGAGTAGAGCAATGGGGTTGAGATGGTCACAATCACTGTGCAATGGTAAGGACTGTCACTGTTTAGCCAGCCTTCTATGAGCAGGGCTGCATGTGAGAGCATCTCAGGCACCATTCTTCACTAACCAACCAGCCTGGGTTTAGAGACAGGCTTCACTGGGATGTGAAACTCACTGATATGTGAGGCTTAGGCTAGCTGTCAGTGAGCCCCGGGGATCTGTCTGCCTTGGCCTCCCCACTGCTAGTATTACTGCTAGTATTATTAAGTTTTGTAGGTGAGTGTGGATCAAATGCAGGTCTTTATACTTCTGTGACTGATTTGCCTTCCCAGCCTCCTAGCCAGCTTTCTTCTTCTTCTTTCTTAAGAAGGTCCAAATATCTTCCCTTTATATGATAAGTAAAATAAGTGTAATAACGCCCATAAAATGCCACATATTCAAGATATTTTCATAGAGCATAATTTGAAATAGTTTCAAATAATGATTCTTAAAAGCTCCATTCCTGAACTAATTTGTTTTTACTGAGGCATGCTTCTTAGTGTAGTAAATAATTCACAGTAATGCATTCACCCTGGCTCACAGGTTGTAGGTAAGAGTCGGCAGGTAGGTGACACATGTCTATTCCAACCTCTCAGATAGGAACCAAGCATCATCTTCCTCCCTGTAGTGTTAGCTGGGTCTAATGTCTACTTTTCTAATGAGCCATATGAAAGATGTGAAACTCACATCCAATAGGTAGGCTTCCAAAGGTGTTGCTTTGTTTGATTTAATAATTTTTAAGTTTTCCACTTATAATCCTTATCTAATGACCCAGAGCCTTCCAAACCCAGGCAATGTTCTTACTCCTTGGACTCTAAGCTGTAGGGTAGTAGCAACTTGAAATTGAAGGCTTCCAAAGAAAGGGACTGAGATCTTGGCTCATTTGCAAGCAACATACAGGGGACTTCACCTAAAAACTGCAGGTCTTCTTTTTACACCTTTCTCATACATCCTTTCATCTTTCTTTGCCTTTTCCAACCAATAACTATGCTTATATACTATGGATATCTCAATCCTTAGAAGGAATTACCTATCTAGATAAAATTATAGAAAATGTAAAAATGCTATCCAGACCTGACTTGTTAAAAATTTAGCATTTATTATTTCATAAACTAAGCTAATTGTTTTCAGAGATTGTTTTGAGAATATAATTAAAAAATGTATTAAGGGATACCTAATGGTAACTTTTTCTTCCTAAAAGGTAAGGGAACCATAGCAAACATTTAGCTCAGAATCCAGAACTAAAGCCACACAATCTGTTTGCTTTTTATTATTCTCTGCTGTGGTTTGGAAACGTCTAAGACTAGCCTGTTAAGGGAGAGGGCACAAAACTGCAGATTCATTGATTTGCTAAGAATAACCTGGGATGAGGAACTATAAAAGGATTACCAGGGACCAGAGTGAGCAGTGGCTGTAATGAGCACAGAGGGGTACATTTCCAAAATAGCATATGCCATATGTACATACGAAACAATTCTGCAAGGAATGCACGCATCACTCATGCGGTGTTTTTCAAATCAGCAAACATCCTAAAGTTCCTTCTACTGGGAAGTTCGCTGATTGGGGCTCTGGGAAAATCAAGCAAGATTTGGGAAATGCTTTCTGGGGAGGCTCACAGCTGTTTCAATGCATTCGGACTTTGTCTCTTTCTCTCAAGCTCTGGTTTTGGAACTCTTTCCTTCAGTCATCAAGAAAAATGCTTACAGCAAAAACTCACTGGCCCGACCTTCTGGAGAAACCAGCTAGCTGGCCAGACTTTCACAAAAATGGTTATCCATTTTTTCTCCTTCAACTTAACTATCAGAGCTGTTTGCGGGTGTTGCTTTGACCATGGACACTAGTGAAGGCACTGTACATTCCATTCGTTGGGAGAAATGCAACAAGGCTTTATGTTTTCTGATTGAACCTGAACATTGACACTCTACCTTTGAAACACTAAAATAGAACCAGGACTGAATTTACCTCATTCTGTAATGAATCACACTGCGCGCTCCTGCAGAGACATCTGCTACCTTCTTTGTAATTATCTGCCTACAAATATTTTTTCCTACTATGCCCAGAATGAGGATATAACATTATTAATCATCACATTCTTGGCACAATACTTTGTACTTCCTAGGTACTAAATGCTTGGTGAGAGAGTGAGATGCCTGTCACAAAAATTGCCATAAAAGTTTATTGTGAGAGCAACATAACCTGACAGACAAAAACACAAAGCATAAATCCTGGGAAATAGTAACTTCCCAACAAGCAATAGTTAAATGTGCTTGCTTATATGGTTTATTGCTAGGTTTTTCCACATGATATTCTTTGGTTCTGCTTCATAGCCATACTAGTTCTACAAATCAGCTTCTGTCCCTGAGTCAGTACTTAGGCTGTTTTGCTTCCATATTAAGCGCCACAGTAGGTTCACTCCCTCCCATCCTGTCAGAATCCTCTTCCTTCTTCACCAATCTGGCCTCTGTGTACAGCCATTCACCAATACCTAGTAACTCTCGATATACTTTGTTTCTTCATATACTCCAGCAAGACTGGAAGTTTTCTGCTCTGAGCAATGACATTTCACAGGATTACATCAAAACCTTTGGAGATAAGCAAAGTTTCTTCAGAATTCAAAGGAAACCATTATATAAATTAAAATATTTCCATAATTAATGATTGAATAATTATTCTATTGATGAAACAATACTTCACTGCTACAATGTATACAAATAATACTTTACTACAATTAAAATTCTCTTAACAAGAATCACAAAGAGGCCTACTATTAAAGCCACAAAAGATCTTACAAAGGGAAGAGCTGACTAGAGATTTACCATAAACAATGTTATCTTTTAAAATGACTCAAATAATATATGGGTATGTTTAAAAATTCAAACAAAGTCTGTTTACTCTATTCTGTTGTCCCATTCTTGTACATAAAACCGTGCAGTGTATCTTCCTCTGTGCTCTGAAGGGACAAGGCTCTAATTTGAATTTCACTTCACAGCTATACAAACATTCCAAAAATAGAGACTTCTATTTTGTAGAAGGTTAAATTTGAAAAAGTACAAATCCGAATTTATGAGATGAAATAATGTTTTCAACATGCTTGCACATCTAATTTGAAGGCAATGTTTGTATAGATAATCTAAGAAGCCTACAAAATGTCAAGGCTATCAAAACATATTCCAGCTTCATGACTGACAGAAAATTTCCTTTACAACCATTGTTTATGCAATAATCCCTTTCTAAGGATATAGTTGTTAAGTAATGGACATTTCTTTTAAGAGATCAATAATTTTAGAAATGCTCCATCAACATTTAATTAAAAAGTAGATATCACACCTGATACAAACACACACATACAAACATATTATACATGCATCTGTACATACTATTGAAAAGATTTAGAATTTTAGCCCGCAATTGTACTTCATCTTTAGATGATCTTTCAAGTGGACATAAAAAACATTTTTGCATGTTTTATAGATCTTCAAAATATTATACACCGTGTGACATATATCAATATGTATTTTAAGTGATTGAATGTAGAGGGATTCACACCCCCATAAACTAATCTTTTCTAGGACAACCACTTTTTAAGGCAAGGTTTGTCTATTTTTACTTGTTTGTGAGTGTCTGTGTATAGGTATGTGCAGTGAATGCAGTGTTCTCCATGACTACAGGAAGGTGTCAGAGTCCCTGCAGCTGGAGTTACCAAAGTTGTGAGCCATCTGACTTGGGTGCTGGGAACCGAACCTAGGATACCTAGAAGAGCAGTGTGAGTTTTCTTGGCAAGTGAAACATCTCTCCAGAAAAAAGCAACCATTTTTTTTTCTAAACAAAACACTTGGGCCCCATAAATTAGAATATCTTTAGTTGTCTTGAGATCTACTAAGTTTAGAATAATACAAAACACTACTCCCTGGATCTTTCCATGACTTTTTGTGTTTCACCTCACATTTTTGTGCATTGAAAAGATCTCCGTGTTGTATATGTAAAAGTATAAATGCAACACACTCTCACACTTTGATAAGCATGCTGGTCATAATCTATGATGTTGGGTACCAAACCAAGGGTTACATATAAGCTAGGCATGTGCTTACCACACCAGTTTTTCATTTCAGCCTAGAACTGTTCCTTTTTACAGTATGTATATATTGTCTGGGCAACGTATATTTTAAATACTGTTTTTTTTTCCTCTCTGAGAAATCATGCATTCTCTTGCAATTTTTCAGTTAGGAGAAAAATGTTGAGCCAGGCGGTGGTGGCGCATACCTTTAATCTCTGCACTTGGGAGGCAGAGGCAGGCAGATCTCTGTAAGTTCGAGGCCAGCCTGGTCTCCGAGACCTAGTTCCAAGACAGGCTCTAAAGGTACACAGAGAAACCCTGTCTCAAAAAAAAAAAACAAAAAAAAGAAGAGAGAGAGAGAGAGAGAGAGAGATTGAATATCTGGATAATTAGGGAAAGAAAAGCAGTAGAAGAGGAGGACAAAGCCTGCTTATTTATTTGTTTATTTATTTATGTATTTATTTGCCAGGGGAAAGAAAATTAAAATATACGATATCCTCATATTCTTGGCCCAGGTGGTATGGGAACATTATCTTCAAATGTCCTCAGCTGGAAGCATCCATGAGGATCTTCAAAGAAAACATTGTTAAACAGCTATAAAGGGAGGCATTACCTTAGATGGTAATGAATGGATTCTCAAGTGTTGGCAAGGAACAAAATGACTCTTCATTATGAATGGTTAAGTAGTGAAAACCAATGTGAAGAGATACAGCTCCCACTGTTCTGGTTCAGAGGTGATGAGTGGGATGTTATATGAGCCTTAGGGATGGATTGACAGTATGAAGCCCAGAGGAAGTATTAGGGTGCAACTCTAGCCACTACCATGATGATGGAACACAGTAGGCATTTGTTAAAATACAATGTATCTACCAATGCAAAAGTACATCTTCATATGTACAAGTAAAATTTATATTAAAACATACAATATGACAGCATCCAAATTACATCACAGTACAGAAGAACAAATTAAGGAAGAAAAGATTGCTCATTTACTTTGGGCGAAAATGTAATCTGTAAGCCTAAAAGCAAAGAGGAAAAAAAAACCCACTGTTTTTTAACTGAGAAAATATTCCCCATGGTGTATGAAGTTACAGTATTAAATCATGATAGCAGAAGTTAAAGGGTTGATTACTATGAGAGCCACATTTCCCCTGTTGGAATGGGAGGTTACAGAGAAGAAGAGGATGAGTGAAGACTTCCAATGTGCTAAGGAATTGGAGATGGAGATCCTATCCCAAGAACTCACGGTCAGCCTGATATAGACTCAGAGAGGTTTGTCATGTAATTTTTAGTTCTGCCAGGAGGCAGACCCTAACATTAATAATACCCCTATAGTGAAAAGCAAGTTCAGGACTCATACACAGTTTCTAATTTTCTGATCACTATTTCCAGGATCTCTGTAAAAGTGAGTAATTCTGGGGGTAGAGAAAAGAATCTATAAGCCTGGAATTTTGTGACATTGTGCTAATACCACAAGAAATAAGTACCCCAAAAGCAAATGCAATAGAAAGGAGCATATGTTCATGAAAAGTATGGTGATACAAATGTACAATCCTAATCCTAGCATTGTGGATGCAGAAAGAGGGAGAGTGAAGTTCAAGGTCATCCTCAGCTACATAGCAAGTTAAGCCAAAATTATCTCAGGGCCCGTACATTGGGGCTCATAGGACAGAAAAAAGCCTGACTCGAGTTTGATGGAACTGAGTGAGGCTGAGATAGCAAAAACTAAGTAGCCACCCCTCCAGACAGAGGGAGGGCTTGGCTGTCTCTCATTGGCTAGGGGTATTTCCACATCACATGATATCACTGAACCTATCTAAGCTGATGCTCACAGTAATAAATTGAGTTCCTGCTTTGACTTGACTCCTTATTGCATCTGATTGTCCTGTGTTGTGGGGCTGCAGATCTGATTGTCCTACGCTGTGGGACTGCAGATCTTATTGTCCTGTGTTGTGGGGCTGCAGAAAAGGCAAATAGCACATTCACCTTTCCCTGGGGAATAAGAAGGTGAAGGAGGCCTAGCAACTGGTGCCCAATGTGGGGAGACTGGTCACAGGAAAAAGTGGTCTTCAAGGTGAGTGGGACAACATGATGGGTAACACAACTTCACAACAAAAATGACCCAGTGCTTAAGGCATTGAGATATAAGCTAGTCTCCCAAGGCCTAGAATTGTCAGACCACAATGGGATCCAAGCATGAAAGGATATAATTGCCCTGGCCTCCTGGATACCCATTCTCCTGGGTCACATGGAACTGGGTGGAGACTCTAGTCAGAGACCAGGAGAGCTCTAAAGAATCTGAAAATAGCCAACTGGCTAGGAGGGTAGGGAAGAAGTTGATAAGCAGGGAGCAGGAAAACGTCAAAGATCAGGAGAGGTCTGAAGAATCCAAAAGTAACCAATTAACCAAAAGAATGAGAGAGAAAAAGACAGACAAGGGAGAAGAACAAAAATGAGCACAATTTACTGAAGAGTGGTCCAGGGGGAAGGAATAAGGCAGACAGAGGCAAAGACAAAAAGGAAAGTAGATATTGTCTGTGACGAGGAGTGGCCACNTCAAAGATCAGGAGAGGTCTGAAGAATCCAAAAGTAACCAATTAACCAAAAGAATGAGAGAGAAAAAGACAGACAAGGGAGAAGAACAAAAATGAGCACAATTTACTGAAGAGTGGTCCAGGGGGAAGGAATAAGGCAGACAGAGGCAAAGACAAAAAGGAAAGTAGATATTGTCTGTGACGAGGAGTGGCCACCTCCTTATGACCCCAGCCACCCTGGAAAGGATAAAATGGGAGAGGGGAATGAGACAAATAAGGGGGCTTCTATCCTTTCCAGGAGAAAATGAATATACACTTGGGTGGGGCCAGACAGAAACAAAGGAAAGTTCAGGCCTCTGATCCTCCCAGGATTATCTACAAACCTCCTAGGACAGAATTTGTTAGAACAAATGGATGCTGCTATTACCACTGACCACCTAGTCTTTTATGATAATAAAACTGAGCAAATGCCATCAGGCAGACCCCTGACACTTGGATTCATCCCCAAAAGTACAGGCTACTACCCCAAATGTCCCCCCAATTAGGTGGCCACCAGGTAAGCCAGTATGTGGCCATCACCTAAACTTAAACTTAAGATGCTCAAGGAAATCAGCAGAAATCTGCTTAAAGAAGAATGACTAAGGCCCATGATGAGCCCCTGGAACATCCCTGTGTTTGTGATATAACTAATGGAACCTGGAGAATGTTATAGGACCTATGAACAATCAATGCCCATATAGAGCTAGTAGGGCCCCTTTAAGGGGCTCCCTTTGGGTCCCAGCAATCCCCTCCCAGTTTCACCTCACTGTAATTGATCTAAAGGACTGCTTCTCCTCAATTCCTCTTCATGAGAAGGATTGTGAAAAGTTCGCTTTTTCCATTCCTACAGTTAACTCCTTTCAACCTGATGAGAGATACAAATGGCCTATTCTCCCACAGGGGATGGCCAATAGTCTGACCATTTGCCAACAATATTTGTATAGCATCCACTCTCCTTATTTTGACAAAGATAATACTCTCCTATATGTTTATATAGATTATCTAATCATTGAGTGTTTGGAGGAATTAGGGCTAGCTCCCTGGGTAACCACTATTGTTGATATCTTCCAACAACATGACTTTAAGATAACCCCAAAGAAAGTACAAAAGATACCCCCATTTCATATATTGGGATCCCAATTAACACTCATTCAAGCCAAAGTGAATGGATTCCAATTAATTCTGCCTGAGACTCTCACTTTATCAGGGTTACAAAAGATACTGGGATAAATGAACTGGGTAAGGCCCTGGTTGCCTGTAGAGACTTGGAGACTAGATGTGTTATATGATCTCCTAACAGGGGGGCAACTTTATGAAATCATTTCCTTTCCCCTTGAGGGACATTAGGCACTCACTGAATTCATCAACAAGCTCCATCAGGCTCCTTTAGTGAGATGTAATCCTAGCATTCCAATCCAAGACTGAATATTATTAAGGAAAAAGACCATGCTGACTGCCATTATTCAGCAGTCACAACCACTAGAATGGGTACACACCACCCTGGGGTACACTCCCAGAGTGTACTCTCTAGTCAATCAGGGGCATGTCTCTCTGACATTATGGAAAAGATCCCTATAAATTAATAATTCCATTCAAAATTAAGGATTTAGAATGGGCGGCCAGACGTTGTTCTCAATTAAGCCTCTACCTGGAGGGATGTCTGGGAACCCTGGGGACAAGGACTTTGGGAAGTCCTGGTTAGTGAAGCTATATCAAGAAATATACTGGAGAGTCCCCTAGTCTTTTTGTCTAGGCTCCTATCCCAAGCATTCACTGTTTGCACAGATGGCAGGAAGAATGGGGCTGCCTTTTTATTTTTCCCTGCAGGGGGGACCAAGACAAAGATTACCAAAATTATCCCTTGTGGAGGATCTGCTCAATATAAGGAAATGATGGCCATATATATTGCCCTACAAGAGGTCCCAGAATCCTACAACTTCTATTCAAAGAGCTCTTATGTGGTGAACCTATTGCCACACTTATGCTATGCCTATATCAGAATGGATGCTAATCCTATTTCTGCCTTGATGATACAACTTGGATCACTCTTAGAAGGTAGAAAAAACATATATATTCAATATCTCAGAGGACACCAAAACCTCCCTGGCCTTATTTCCCAAAGGAATGCTGCTGTGGATGCTGTAGCTTCAGGGGCCTGCCTCATAGAGGTCTCAATTCTGCCCATACAAAATATTACCCAAATGCATGACTTAACTCATGTCAACTGGAGAGAACTCAAATACCTATACCCCCATGTCCCAACGGGGAGTGAACCCAATATCATCTGGCAAACAGATGTAACACATTATGTAGTGATAGGAGCACAGGCCTGCTTTGTGTCTGGCCCAGCTCCTGCATGGCTAGCTTATACCTCAAAATAACAACATACAAATTGTATTCATTTAAGCACTGCCTGGCCCATTA